>CAJPEX010000434.1:0-105228 GCA_905338405.1 Notodromas monacha
AAATCCGGTAAATGGTCAAGAGCACGTCATATTTAAGAAAAGAAAAAGTCAGAACAAAAATGTTACCGTTCATCAACCGTATTCAAAATAACTGAAATCGCCTCAAATACGGTAAGCTCGCCCTGCATCAACTCCTCAGGCACATGCTTCAACCATTCTTTGTAAAACCTTGTGATGAAGGCAGATGAGAACAGCGAGTCCCTTTGCTCCTGGGCGTTGTAAGTAAAATTAATGTAAGAAGGACGATGTAAAAGGAAGCGTGCATGCATCAAAGTTTCGCCAAAGATAGTAACTTGATGCAAAGCAGACCGAGGCCCAAGGCATTTCCGCATTGTTTCTCGAAAAAGCGCTTCGTCATTTCTTGACAAACCATTCGACAGAAAAACGACATTCTTGAGTCGCTTGAACGCCTTCACAGTGCGGAGAATTTTCTTCATTTCCTGTAAATGAGTCAAAGCGCAGAAAGTAAAAGAGATGATCACCCCTTTTTACTCCAGGTGAACTTCGTATAAGATCATTTAACACATACAATACTTGGTAAACCACTCGATGTCATTCCTCAAAGTAATTTTCCTGAATTGCAAATCAGGCAAAAAGTTAAAAGTAATGAAATTTCTGTTGAATTCATATCATTTGATTGATTGAGCAGAAATTTCCAGCTCGCACATATACGGCGATTTAGAAATCTTGTTTCTTTCACAAGTCTTACCTTTGGGTTACGCACTTGAATCCAGAGATCCTCCAGAGAATTCTTACAGTGGCTGAGATGACGGAACACAGACAATGCTCTATCGGCTGTGGTTCCCGGAAATGCAATGAACTCCAATGGCTGTGACAATTGACCAAGAGTATCCACAGGAAGATCATCCGGTACACTCAGGATCAACCCTCTAAGTTTTGAGCAAAAACTCAGTTCTCTGAAGGCGCTTTCAGGGTTTCTAGGGACAGCTTTGTTTTGGAAGAAGAGAGCAACACATTCCAAATTCATCATTTTTGAGTAGGGAATGTATGTTTCCCACAGGTCAGCTGACACAAATTTCAGATTTGCAAGCCACTCCTTTGAACTTTCACTGAAGATCTGAAGTGCATTTAGAACTTGCTGTGTAGGCACGACAGAAGCTTGTTTGTCGACATTCCTGATCCAAAGCTGTTCCAATGATGGCATCAATGGTAAATGACAAACTGCATGAATTGGTGATGCATCTTCCAGCCACAGCGATTTCAACTATACAGCATATATACAATAAAAAAAATTCAAGATAAATTATCACACACAGAAGGTCGGACCAGTCAAAACATGACCTCTTTCAGTACAGCAAAATAGTTTTCACAGTAAGAATTGAGAAAAAAAATTACTCCGTCTAAAATGGATTCAATTTCAATCCCTGTCCTACTTTGTTTTCTACTTCTTCAACCTCTCTGGTATGCATTTGATGGTCATCAAGAATAAGAAGCCAAACTGGAAATGTCTCCCTATCAGCATTAAATAAGAACTTATTTACTCTATACAGTGAGACCCCCACATGCAGACGCCTCCACATCGGGACATTTATTTTTCAACAAAAAAATCATAAAAAAGACCCAACATGAGGACACTGACTCGACCTGGGGACATTGCAGGGTAAAATTCCAAAATAAATTTTAGGAAAATCTATTTTTATAAGGCTTAATTGCAAGAAACAGATGTTTCCAACCTAAGATCTATGCAAGAAAAATTCTTTGGTACTTTTCCCATCATTTTCCCCATCCATTCGGCTAATTTAAAAAATGCCCTATAGCACAGAGGTACTTGCTTCTAGCTCTCTTTATGACATGGATGTTATTTTTCCAGATGCCAACTTTTCAATTTACTGTACAGAGGTACACTATTCAATGTTCCAAATGTTCTTATTGGTTTGAAAAGATATTCATTGAATCAAATTCAAGTGGCAAAATTTTTTTTTCATGAAATTCTGAAGAATGTTTCTTCCATAAAACACCAATTTAAAATTATACAATGTAAGTCTATGGGAAAACAAGACTCAACTTAGGGACATTTCAACTTGGGGACACTCTTGATACACCAATTACGTCCGCATCTCGGGGTCTCACTGTATATGCATTGACAAAGAAACTAATGGATGAGTAATTCTGTTATATTTCTCTTCAAAGTGTATTTATTCATGGATGGAACAAACTCACCAGCAAGACTAACTTTTGTGAGAAACAACCAATATTCTGGGCGCAGTTTCAAGATCAGAATCACTCAGATAGAGTGTTGGTCACCAGACAGAGGTTAGGATGACTTTTATGCCAATGGTCTTTCAAGCATTCTTATACAAGCAATGGTTTTTTATTATACTGTACAGCTCCAAGAGGGTGTCTGCAGTACTACACAAACATTGCAGGGACAATCAAAAGCTTCAACTTTGCCCTACCCACTGACAGCACTAGTGTGAGACAATTGGCCAACCAGGACTACAAGATGTGCATAAGACAAGCAGAGGGGTTCTGTTCTACTTGCTATACCCAGTGTCCTGACCCTCTGAATTCGTGAGTACCTAAGAAACTTTATTCTGATTACTTGGTTTTTGAAATACAATACTTTAATAGAAATGCTGGTCAGTAGAGATGAAGTGTTGCTTCACTTATTGTTGAATGAATTGATGTTAAATTTTAATTCTCACAAAGTGACTTTTTAAATTGTTAATCTTTATTTCAATTTTTCTTTACCAAAGTTCAAAGTGTGCCTCATCCCAGTGAATGAATAAGGTTCACCTTTAACACATACATCTTTTATGCATTTTTAGTCATCCTAAGTTCTTATGGCAAAGGTTCAAAATAATTTTAAAATACTTTTTTTGATCTAAAAACATTATGAATACTTAATCTTATTGAGAGTTATCACATATTGAGACTGTAGATATATTTGGACTGAAGTTAAAATTGCTGGGGAAGACTTGTGAAATCATGCAGTTATGTCACCAATTTAACACAAATCACAAATAATGTAAATAGAGGCTTCTTTGAAGTACTATACTGTACATTATTACTAATGATCCCAATCAAAGAAGTATATAGTACTTGAGGATCCTGACTTTGCCCAAATTCCAAGAAACATACCTCATAGTCAATTAGGTGGACATGAATTGTTCTTCAATTTCTGAGTGAAACTAATTTTGGTTTTGAAATGATTCTCCACAGGACCCCAGCATCAGCCACCATGACCTTCACACTGTCCTCACCATCAGGAGCCCTGCTCAAGTCCACCTCAGGGGATGGCACAGGCAGGTGCAGGTCAGACTGGCTCACCATCAGCTGTGCAGTCAACAACAATGCTTCAGCCACTGGCACCATTGACCCCACTCAATGCACAGACAGGTTCTGTGGTGAGCTCTTCAATGTGGATGGACAGTCTGTGTCTGGAAGAATCTGCTGTGAGTCAATGCACTCATTTATATTACACTGCAACTCAACCTTTAGCTTACAATTTTGAAATGTTGAGCTTAATTCAGGTTTTGAATATTCTATCAGAAATGATGGTCAGTAAGAGATGAAGTGCTGCTTCACTTCATGAATTGTTTTCATTTCTTTGGTTGCCATTGTTAGATGGATGGATGTTGATTTGAAATTCTTACAAAGTCAATTTCTAACTTCAAATTTGTAAAATTAAATGTTTAAAATTTGCAATTTTTAGGCTTCATCTTTTTGGGTGATTTGAAAATTGATGTTTACATTCATGGAACTCATGGTATTTCATGAACATTCACAGCTGCAGACACATCCTTGAGGTATGTCACAGATGGGAATGAGGCAGACACCAACCAAGAAGCTGCCAATGGAAAAAAGGACCAGGGTTTCTGCCTCTACTATACCCAGCAGACTTGCACCTGACCTCAATACCAAAAAATCTGCATCTGCATTGTTTTGTTGTTCTTGCTCTGTTGGTTATCTTATAAGGTATAAAGGGGTGAGAATCAGAAAGAAAGAAAAAAAAAAACCTGAACAGACCTTGAGGGAATCCAAAGGAGAAATTTTATTGTGGGAGGTGGAGGGTTAACAACCATGTGGCAATTTGTTTTTTTTTTCTCACCCAAGTACAGTTATCAGTACACCACCAGAAAGCTGCCAGCATGGGTGCTTTCAGAACTACCAAGGGAACAAAAAGCAGTTTATCCTGTCTTCTGCATGTAAAAATCATGACTGAAACAAGTATAAAAAAAACAGTCAAAAGAAAATCATTTAACTAATACATAGTGCATGTGTCTCAAGGTTCACATTCAAGACAAGTTAAAGAAGGGATGTTGCACAGATTTTTTTTTTAGGAATTTGAAGTGAAGTTCTTTAGGTACCAAAGACTTGAATACAAACTGTTCAAAAATTTTGTTGGATTATCAACAAAACTCAAAACAAACATCTATTTGTATTCCTATGATTTATAAAATTGTAACTGTAACTTGAAGGGGGCCTTTTTAGGCCTTGAACAGACAATGATATCAGAGGACAACATGTATGTTGAACATCAAGGATGCTGCCAATAAACAGATTTTCAAGTATTTAGTAGAACTCTTGACTGTCTTCAAATTCATAAAAATGCCAATCATGGCAGATAAATCTAATTTTCTCACAGTGTTCTGCTCTTTTTATCCTCTTGAAGTAAATTTGGTACAAGAAAAAGTGAAACAGTGGCAAATAAATGCATAAACCTTCTTCATGCATCAAACATGTTTGAAAAAGCTACAGAGGAAAATTTTTAAACAAAAGTGAGAAAAAGTTAATATCCTATATACTGCATAAAGCACCCAAGAGAAAAATAGCAGACACAAAATAAAATCAAGAAAATGTGTGAAAAGTACTGTATATACCCTTTTGTCAACTTAATTTCAAGGAAACAAAATTAGCAATTCCAAAAAAAAGGCATCATTCTGATCACGAATTTCTCCCAAAAGTAAAACAAAATGCACAAAATTGTATACAGTACTTGGTGATAAATTCCTTCTATTATTGTGTTTTCGTTCACCTGCCTGAATGCGTTTGCCAATTATTGTGCAAAAAAAAATGAGACACAAAAAACGCGACAAGGGAACCAATGTGTCAGCCGTCCATCCAACAAACCCGCACAGATTTCGCAACAACCCCAAACAGTATTCTCTCCATCTTGTCCTGAACTTTGTACTTTTGCCCCCCCCCCCCCCCATATGACCAAGGGTTTGCTCATAAGTTTTTCAAAACTCAATTCAGGAACTTGAATTTTCATATAATAATGCCACACTTTTTAAAAACCAATTTAAATTGTAATCTTTTAGAAAAAAAATGGAGAGAAGACAGAAAGATTCAAGGCCAAACATTGGCTTTGAAAAGATTAGGTACACCTAGTCTCACTGCAAATCTGCAATGACATTTTATTTGAATATTAGTCTCATCAAAGCAGGGAATCCCTGCAAAATAAAATTAATAGGCTCCAGGATGAGTTTCACAGTGTCCTGATCTCAACAAATATTTTTGTGGTGCAATAGAGATGAATTTGAAGGTTTTACATACCAGCAAACATTTTGCTGAATCAGGAATTTGATCACAGAAAATCTCCACAAGAGCAGCCAAGTATTTTTTTTACTAATGCTCCACATACTTGTCTTTGAAAACTTTGAATGATTATGAGTAAACTTCATTGTAAAATACAACCAAACCCAAAATTTTGACAATACTGATATACTGTATATCCATATACAGTACATATAATGAGTAGCTGACACACATTTTTAATCAAAAGCCCAATATATAGTGATTCCTTGATTCCAGCAATACATTGTGAATGTACTTCTCAATTTCAAAAAATTATAGTGATTAGAGGGAACATTACCCAAAAAAATTATCAAATTTTTTTAAGTGGTCCAAGAAATCTCATGAAACTTGGATGAAAAGTCAGTCAAGAAAAAACAAAAAACCCCAGTTCATGAAAATGACATCACCTCAACCACTTCCTCCCACAAGGAACACCTTTTAGAATGCCATTAATCAATTGAAAAAACATTTTCAATTTCAAAAAAATTATAAAAATTATAGGTAAAATTACCCAAATAAATTATCAAATTTTTTGAAGTGGTCCAAGAAATCTCATGAAACTTGGATGAAGAAGTCAGTCAAGAAAAAACAAAACAAAAGTTTCCAGTTCATGAAAATAACATCATCTCAACCAATTCCTCCCACAAGGAACACCTTTTAGAATGCCATTAATCAATTGAAAAAACATTTTCAATTTCAAAAAAATTATAAAAATTAGAGGTAAAATTACCCAAATAAATTATCAAATTTTTTGAAGTGGTCCAAGAAATCTCAGGAACTTGGATGAAGTCAGTCAAGAAAAAAAAAGTCAAATTCACTAAAATAAAATCATCTCAACCAATCCCTCCCTCAAGGAACACCTTTTAGAATGCCATTAATCAATTTAAAAAACATTTTCAATTTCAAAAATTTATAAAAATTAGAGGTAAAATTACCCAAATAAATTATCAAATTTATTGAAGTGGTCCAAGAAATCTCATGAAACTTGGATGAAATCAGCCAAGAAAAAGCAACCAAACAAATATCCAGTTCATGAAAATAAAACAACCTCAACCAATTCCTCTCACAAGGAAAATTATTTACAAGAGCATTGATCAAATAACAACAACAACAACAAAAACAACAAAACTTTTGAAAAACCCCTTCCTCCTATATATACCCTATGCATGAGTCTGGCATGAGTTACTCTGCAGAAAACCCTCACTTGCTTCCAGGAACCCATCAAGCAGGAACCATGAATATCCAGGCCAAATGGAGTAACCCCTCTTATTCCCCTCCTTTCCTGCTGCGCAACACATTACCCACGGTTAGGGATTGCGCACTTTTTTCATTCCCGGGAAAATCCGGGTTCACATCCGGGGGTGGGGTGGGGGGGAGGTGGGGGAGTGTGTTGGGAAGAAGCAGGAGGGGGGAACAGAACAATGGGAATAATCCCGGACAGAAGAAATTGCGCCAACTCAGAAGGAAAATTCTACTGTTCATATATAAAAACCCAGCAACCCAAGAGAGAGGGAAAGCAGTCTGTCCCAAACCTGCGCAAGGAGCAGGGGGCACTCCACAGTAGACTTCTTCAATTCTTGAAAATTATTTTTTTTTAAAACTATCTTTCAGTTTTTATTTATTTATCTTGAATGTGAGTGTGAAATTCAGTGTGTATATGAAGATATGCTGTTGGCATGCAATGACATTATGCAAGGTTTGGTAAAATTGTACAGTGAATAAGTTCATGATTTTTCTTTCAGTGGTTTCAAAAGATCTGCATGACAGATAAAATTTACACAAAGTGGTTTAAAGTGAGTTTAAACCAAAAGTATTACAACAGGTCCCATCTTGTTGATGCGACAATTATCAATCAGAGGAATAATATATACAAGATTACTTTTTGACATTCATTACATTCACTATACTATGACATGTTCAAGTAATAAGTCTATAGCCAAAGTTGAAAGGCACAATAGGGGCAATCAAATCTCATATTTTGAAAGCAAAATGACCAGACATGAGATATTTGCCAAAATGTGCCACTCACTCAAATGGGTATTCCCTTATTTTTTAATCTTACAATATTCCTGAACTGAAAATTTGAGAATGCATTTGGCTGTTCCCTCAAATTATTACATATTTTTAGGAATAGACAAGGACATTCACAATATACTGTTGAAATCAAGTGAATCAATTTGAGCACATTGTTTTGAAGTTTCTGTTTGCATTTCATCATGTCCTGTACAGTATTTTGTTAAATCTTGAGAAGTGTGGGTATGACTGTATTTTACAGTGAAGTTACATTACTGCATTTTTTTTTAAAGAAAGTGGGATTTTAGTGCACTTCAGATGCACATAATGTTTGCTTTTCTCATATACATTCAGTGAACACATATCTGCAAGGTCAAGTTATCATTTTCTGCAAATTCAAGATAATATCATTTCTTATGAAAAACTACATTTTTCAAGTTACATGGTAGCCATTTTAAATCTTTGTAGTGTACCACCAAGTTTGACTCCATTAAAAAAAATTGTGAACAGGGAATATATTTCCTATCTTTAATAACAATTATATTACTGAATCATTCCCAAATTTGAGCATGTTTGTATCTACAATGTAAAAAATACACTTTTTCTGGATTTCTGAAATTTGTAGCTTTGTAACTTGGATTCAAGAAGAAATTAAGGGGACCTAGCCAATGATTAAACACCTATACATAATTCAAATTTATAGTCAATCCATGGAAATTATGCAAGTCACTAATGCAAATTAAACTTACCAAACTCAAAACCTTTTTGGCAACACATTCATTTTGCCAAATTACAAAACTTTTTGTGATTAAATTGGGACTGAATTTCAGAACATCTGTTTCACACAAAAGAGAGAATTATTTTTTACAACATGTACTGTACTCTAAAAAAATGGATTGGTTTTTTTTTCAGCTGGGACATCATCTATTATTAATCAGCAGTTTCAATAATTTTGCCAAAAAATAAATTCCATTTATTGACCTACACAAAATACAACTAAAAGTTCTTCAAGTTGATTTTTTTTTTGTAAAATCCTTTCACATTTTATTTAGACAAGAGGCTCAGTTGCATAACTTTTGTTCGCTTTACAGAGGCTGAAAATTTGAAGAACCCGTGCATTTTTTATAGGAAAAAACCGGCTGCGGTAACGATTTTATTCATATCCGGGATCGGAAGACCGGAAGTGAAAACTTCCGCGTTCATAAACCCTCAGAGCATTGTTTTGGTCTGTGACAGCATCTGCCGTGTAATGCCCCGAGACAGTCACGTGTCTTTCCTTGGTTGTGCATTCTCCGAACATTGAACAATCCCTTTGGGAAAACCCTCAATAATTTTTAGATAAAAACCCTATTGCTTTTTGCATGAGATTGTGCTGGTTATAAAAAATGACTCATTTGGAAGAAAATTAGGCTTAAAGAAAATTTAATTGGCATAAATTGAAAAAAAAGTTTTTGGACATATGAAATTTTAATGTTTGTGAGGCCAAATAATGAAGTATGAATTTTTCTTGAATTTTGTATAAAATTTTACATTTTTCTGTGGAAAACAAGTCCATTATCTGAGTCATTGCATCATCGAATCCCTGTTTTGAATCAACTGTCCCCCTTCAGCAAATGTGGGTAACATTGTGGAGTAGAAAATGACCTCACCATCTTGATAGCATTTGAAAACTTATTTTTCTCAATGTATAGCTGCATAAGAAGTCCATTAACCGCATCATCAAACGCACAGAACATCCATTATTTGAATTAACACTCCTCTTCATCAAATGTGAATACACATTATTTGTGTGGAAAATGAACTTTTAATCTAGGAATATTTTTACATTTGTTTTTCTCAATATTTTTCTGTGGAAAGTGAGTCCATTAACTGAGTCATTGCAGCATCAAATGCTTGCTTTGAATCAACTGTCCCCCTTCAGCAAATGTGGGTAACATTGTTGAGTATAGATACCTCAGCTCACCATCTTGGAAATATTTGAAAACTCATTTTTTCTCAATGTTTCCTGCAAAAATAAAGTACATTAACCGCATCATCCCTTTTTCTGAATCAACAATTCTCTTCATTAATTGTTACTAAATGGTATTTGTGTGGGAAATGAACTTTTCATCACAGGATTTTTGCATTTGTTTTTATCAACATTTTTCTGTGGAAAATAAGTCCATTAACTGAGTCATTGCATCATAAAATCCCTGCTTTGAATCAACTGTCCCCCTTCAGCAAATGTGGGTAACATGGTTGAGTATAGAAGCCTCAGCTCACCATCTTGGAAGTACTGTATTTCAAAACTCATTTTTTCTCAATGTTTCCTGCAAAAATAAAGTACATTAACCGCATCATCCCCTTTCTTGAAGCAACAATCCTCTTCATCAATTTCAACTGTATGGTATTTTTATGGAAAATGAACTTTTCATCACAGGGATTTAAAAATTAATTTTTCTCAACATTTTTCTGTGGAAAATAAGTCCATTAACTGAGTCATTGCAGCATCAAATCCCAGTTTTGAATCAACTGTCCTTCCTTAAGCAAATGTGGTTAACATTGTTGAGTAGAATATGAGCTCTCCATCTTGAAATTATTTCAAAATTTATTACTTAGCTGCAAAATGTAAGTCCATTAACCGCATCATCCCCCCTTCTTTTTCTAAACCAACAACTCCTCTTCATCAAATGTTACTCATGAATTTGTGTGAACAATACACTAATAATCATCACAGAAATATGTTCAAATTAATATTTTCCTCAATAATTTGCCATGATAAATAAAGTCCATTAACTGATGCACCACTGGGTCCAGGGGAAGACTCGCATCCGCAATGACACATCTCCAGAAAGAGAGAGGCAGACAGAGAAAGCGAGATTAAGAGAAAAAAAAAGGACAGGGGGGGGGGAAACACTTTCTCCTCATGGTGGCCATGCGCGGGCTTCAACCCAGTCCCCCCCCCCACTGGAGTCAGTCCATCAGTCAGTCAGTAGTTTGGTGTCTTCCAGCCTACGCCCATCAAAAAGAAAGCAAAAGTAACTGAGATGAAGAAGAAGAAGAAAAAAAAGAGCTTCTTGGCGCACTGCAAGGTGACTTTGAGAGAAATGCATGCATGAGACGCACCCAAGTGTTAAAAGTCAGAGAGTTCTCAGAACAAGTGACTGTGTGTGTTTTTTTTCATTTTATTTGAATAAACTTAGTTGTTTTTTTTTTTTTTTTTACTTAGAGCGCGTCAGGCTTGCCTAAATTTCCAGGTCAGAAACTTTGACCTGATTCCTGAGAGTGGAAAATCGATTCCTTTTGTGGAAAAAGGGACTGTGTAAAAAAATAAATAAAGCGCCAGGAAACTGAATTAGGGAAATGTGAAAGATCTGTTTTTGTACAGTGTTAGTATAGTGAGTGAGTGAGTGAGTGAATGAGTGAGTGAAAAAGGGAAATATGGCAGCAAAATTTCCATGCTTGGTTACTGGAGTGGAACCATGCAAATTGTTTTGGACCCTCCCCCCCTTTTCAATATTTTTTATTGCTCTTGAGATTTAAAAAATAATAATAAAGGGTGACCTCATCTGGTTTTTTTCTTACTTCTACAGTGAGCATCATTTTTTTAAATTTGTTTACAACATAATTTGGTATTCCCTGAATTTTTTCTTCAATGCTGCAGCCTTTTTTACAGCAGTCTTTTAAATGAAAAAATATTGTGTAAGTGGGATGTACACTTTGTCACTTGAGAGTATCATTTGGCCATTTTTGGTGACAAGTCAATTTTTATTCAATAGATTTTGCATTTTTCTGAAGGCTTCTCCATCATAAAAGACCTTTTGAATATTTCCTGCCCTGAATGAAGATTCTGATAACATGAAAGAGCCTAAGCTTAAGGCTTGGGTTTCCAAATTTTGCATGGAGGAAAACAGCTGCATATTAGTTCCAATTGTTATTCCAAGAATGGAATTTGTGGGGGATGAATAATTACTGTATACTGTATTGCACACTAATTATGTTGATGATTCAGAAAACTGAAATTTGAATAACCATACTCTTCATTGACATCCCAAGCTTTTCAGGAGAAATTCTTTCAAAATT
This sequence comes from Notodromas monacha, assembly GCA_905338405.1. Classification (NCBI taxonomy): domain Eukaryota; kingdom Metazoa; phylum Arthropoda; class Ostracoda; order Podocopida; family Cyprididae; genus Notodromas; species Notodromas monacha. The sequence goes on from CAJPEX010000434.1 coordinate 11,617, forward strand.
TTATGAAAATTGAATTTTTGTGTGTGTCAGCCAATCTCAATGCAGAAAACGTTTTTAGAACACTACAATTCCTTCTTTATGAAAACATTCACTGGCACATTAGAGTACTGTAATGCACCTATCATTCTCATAACCTTACCAAACCTGGCATACTTCAACCTCTCAACATGGCGTCTCTGCAATTCCCAAAACAACAAAAACTTCTCCTGGCATTTCTCTTATTTTCTGAAATTTTCAACTCCAAAAATTTGCTTCCCAAAACCTTGCATTATACACCACATTTGAAAAATATCTCAATACTGTATTTTTTTTAAACTGACAAGAAAATAAAAACTTCAAACTAGGCTGAAAAAGTCCATAAATAAAACCCAGTATGTATAGAACCACTTACAATTATTCTGAAATATACCTTAAACAAGCATAAGAATCTGAACTTAGCATACCTTTAATCTTACCTAATCTGGCACAGCTTAAACTTCACAATAAGAGATCCCTACAATTCTCAACAAAACTGGAATCTCTCCTAGCATCCATCTTTCTCTCTGCAGTTTTGTTGTCAATCAACTGAATTACAAACTTTCAATCATGAACACATTAAAAAGGTCCAGAAATATTTATCTAAATAAATACTGAATTTTGACAGGATTTGCACAAAAAACACAGAACTAATTTGAAAAAAATATGAATAAAATTCAAATATAAACACACCCTCTTTTCAATTCCTTCCAGAAATATCTTCAGGTGGTACAACATTCCCAAGAATTTAATCCCAACACATCTTCACCACATCTGGAATAACTGAAAGCTCTCAACATGACATCTCTGCAATTCCCAGCATAAGTGAAACCTCCTAAACAATTAATTTTGATGATTTCTGAAGTGTTTTTACAATTTCAGAGAATAAATTTTAGGCCATTCCAAAAAATCACCATAAATATAAATCCAATATGGATATAACCCTTCCACAATTATTTGCCAAGAGATCAGAAGCTGCATGATAATCTAAAAGAAACCTTGTTAAAACAAGTGCCATTAGATCAAAATGTTCAGTATAAAAGACTTTTTTCCACTCCTTACAGAAAGTCTATTGAGTTCATGTTGAAACATCTTGTTTTAACACCTTCACACTATCTTGTTATAACAAATCCTATGAATTTTAATACCTTGTTAAAGTAAATATTTTTATACATTTTAATAACTTGTTATAACAAATTGTTATTACCAATCTTGTCATAACTTGTTGTAACAAATTGTTATTACCAATCTTGTCATAACTTGTTGTAACAAGTATTGTCTTCACTTGTGATAACAAATCTTGTCATAGAAAACCCCTATGAACGGGGTCAGGACCAGAACATAAAGTTTTCCCTGGTAGAACAGGAAAAATGTTATTTTCTTCCTTTGGTCTATCAACTATAGGGTGATTCAGAAGATCAAGGAGGACAGGGCATCAGGAGTTGGTATTTACTCTTGATGCCCTGTCCTCCCTGATCTTCTGAATCACCCTAGTTACTGTATTAGACCAAAGGGAGAAACTAAACAACCCTTTTTCAGTCTTCCAGTCATGTAAACAAGCATCAATCCAATAAGATTCTGGTTCCAATTTCCAAGAGCAGAAAATTGGGAGTCTTGTTACAAAATAACAAATTTTGTTACAGCATAACTTGTTATAACAAATCTTGTTACAGTATAACTTGTTATAACAAATCTTTTTACAGTATAACTTGTTATAACACATCTTGTGACAGTATAACTTGTAATAACAAATTGTGTTACAGTATAACTTGTTATAACAAATCTTGTGACAGTATAACTTGTAATAACAAATTGTGTTACAGTATAACTTGTTGTAACAAATCGTGTTACAGTATAACTTGTTATAACAAATCTTGTTACTGTATAACTTGTTATAACAAATCGTGTTACAGTATAACTTGTTATAACAAATCTTGTTACTGTATAACTTGTAATAACAAATTGTGTTAAAGTATAACTAGTTATAACAAATCTTGTGACAGTATAACTTGTTATAACAAATCTTGTGACAGTATAACTTGTAATAACAAATTGTGTTAAAGTATAACTTGTTATAACAAATCTTGTGACAGTATAACTTGTTAAAAAAAAATCTTGTTATAGTATAACTTGTTCTAACAATCTTGTTATAACAAACTTCCCAACAGTCACATCTGGGAGTGGAAGTTTCAAGATTTGCCTGACCAATTTCTTTAAATAGGAATCTATTAAAATTCTTCAAATAGTGTATATACTGGAATTTCTGGTAGCATAAATGAAAGCTGTTATTATCAATGACAAACATGATTCCAAGTGCTTCCACACATCATCTTCATAGAATGAAGAGACTGGTGCAAATGACAGAATCCATAATTTAAACTGATTTTTTTCAAAAGACCATTCACTTTTTTCTGACACAGATAAAAAAAACCTGATGATGCCAGAGGAGAAAGTTTTGATTGATTATATGCAGGTCTGATGTGAACATTTTTCCCACTTGTTGATATGAAAATCTCATCATAACAAATTAATCAGTATTGTTCTGAAGAGATGTCCACATCAGTGCAACTGTTGGAATGCATTAGTGTAGCTAATTAATTTTATCACAAAACCACTGCATTTTTACAAATACAATAATAATAAAAACTCAAGAATGCCATAACAGCAAGATCTTATTGATCATATGCAGGTTTAATGTTTAAAAAAATGTCCCCCCCCCCCCCATCAATTTATTTCTGAAGTTCCCAAAAGTTTGTTGTACCAAGAATTTAATGCATACCTATCATACCCTCAACTTTATCCCATCTGGCACAACTGTAACCTCCCAACATGGCATCCCTGCAATTCCCAGCACAACCAGAACCTCTCCTGACATCCCTCTTTCTCTCTGCAATTTTTTCCACTCCACTGCCCCCCCCCCCAACCATTCCGTTTTGCACCACCTCACCCAAGAAGAAGAAGAAGAAAAAACAAAAACCCCAAGAAAAGAAGAAGAAAAAACAAAGTACAGTACAGCCGAAATGCTTTCACCTCCTCTCTTCCTGGCTGTTGAAAAGAATAACACAAAAGAAAAAGAGAAAGAAGTGGAAAAAATATATATACATTCCCTCGCTGCTTTCACTGCGAAAGATTCCATCAGAATGAGCAAGAAGAATAATAAAAAGAAAAATAATCATTTTAATAATGCGATGACGGGATTTTATTTTTTATTTTTTGGTCCATACAGTTTTCTTCTTCCGCAAATGAAAGTTTACGTTTCCTTCCACCTCTTATTCCCCCTTCGTATTCTCCTCTGGAAAAAAAACAAACAAACTTATATCTGGAAGAAGGGAATGAGAGGAAAAAAAAAGAAGAACACTTCCCTCCAATTTCACCCAACAGAAGCCTTTTGACAAACAAGGTGCTGATGATTTGTTTCTCACATGATGGGAAGCGGTTCTGTGTCCTGCCTGACTTTCACTCCCGCGCGGGACAAGTTACATCATTCTCAGCACCTTATTTTTTTTTCTCTCTCTCTGTCAGTGAATTCATGAAAAAAAAAGGACAGGAGTATATTCGAATTTTCAAAACAGTGGTGAGGAGGTGATTGCACAATATGTAGGAAAGAAATAAAGAAAAGACAAATAATATTGTGGGGGGGAAGTGAATTGGAAAACAATGCAGGGATTGTGTCTTGATTTCTTCCTTGTTATAAAAAATATATTTCACACCATACTTTCAAAAATGGGGTGTGTTTATTATTGTAAGCATTGAAGCAGTTACTTTCGCTTGATTTTCTGAGTGAGTTGGATTCCAGTGTGTGAGAATATTTTGGTTCAAAAGGTATCCAGCTGTTGACTGAGTTGAAAAAAAAAGAGAGTTGGCAACAGTGAGTTTCACTTTACTGTCACAAATTTATCATGTGCTGTATAGAGTTTTGAGGTTTTATCCTGGTTCATAGTAAACTTTTGTACTTAAATTTCTTGTGTATTTTACAATTGTGGAAAACAGTTGGAAGGGAAAGAGGATATTAATAAAAATAAAGCAGGAAAATCAATTGATGATTAAAATGTTGCTCCAGTCAAGATGATATTCTTTTGTAAAGTCAAAAGGTTTTATCATTATTATCATTTAAAATAAATGCACACATAGTATGAATACATTGTTTTATAGTAAAAAATGGTTGTGAGCAACAAAGAGGAAAATCTTTAAAAATTCAAGCAAATGAGTTTAAAATGTTTTGCTTAGTTAAAAAAAGTGATTGATTGTCATGCACTTTTTCAGTACAAGACAGTGTTGAATCAAGGGTGTGTCTGACTGGCTCAAGTGTATACTAAAATATCTGGTCAGGTGACTGTTCTTCATACAGCAGTATTTAATCCTGTCCAAAACCCAACTTCAGATTTCCATTTCAAAACTCAATTTTGGTCTGTGAGTTGTGCTCTCTTATCCCTTGACAAAATCTATGTACTGTATAAATAAACTAAAAAGCACAAACAAATATAGTAGATTAAAAAATTAATCTAAAAAACCACATTTTCAAAAAGCAGCATTGTCATCAGTTTCTAAGCTATCCTGAAAGTTTCAGCTTGCTAGCTAGTCGGGAAGTGAGCGAAATTTGAGTTGCAAAATTTGATCCGGACAAACAAACGGACAAGAAAGCGAGTTAATAAAAACGTGTTAATATCTGGTCAGGTGACTGTTCCTCATACAGTATTAAATCCTGTCCAAAACCCAACTGCAGATTTCTGTTTGAAAAACCATTTCAAAACTCAATTTTGGTCTGTGAGTTGTGCTCTCTCATCACTTGACAAAATCTATGTATAAATAAAAATAGCAATTTTTGAATTTCATTTTTTTAAAAAAAGTTAGAAAACAAAATGACTAACCTTCAGTTTGGTGCAGTCCGCCTTGGTATTTTTTTTCCGCCTCCTCAGCACATGTAGAATGCCACAGATGTCGCTCCATGTTCCTTTTCGCCCTCCCCACACAGAACAATCAGATCGCGGGATCAAAAGAAACTATGTTGCCGTGGCTCCGAGTGATGTCCGTGTCAGCGGCGGCACTTGCCTTAGTCTCAGTGGCGTCCCGATGCTCAGCGGCACCCTCGCAACCTTCGCCGCCAGATGTCAGCCTCAGCACGGCCCTCAAAGTGCTCCCAGCCCTGGACGCCAAACAAGTCGTCGTGGGGCTCATCGAACGCGAGGACTTTGAAGGCACGGTCGCAGACGAAGCAGCCAGGGCCCGTTCGGCGACTCGCGAAGGCCGGATGCTCCGGGTTCCGCCGGAAGTGACCATCACGTCGGGTGCCCTGAAGGTGACCGGGGACTTGTTGCCCGGGCGCAAGGGCCGCATTATTGAGGTGGGTGCGGATGGGATCCCGATCGTGCACGGGGTGCGGGAACCCGACGACGAGACGGACAACCAGGTGTGGAGGAATGCGGACGTGGTGGAAGGCAGGCTGATGCCGAGCTCGCACAAGGCTGCCAAGGCCCTGGATCTGGGCAAAGGTGGGCTAGAAAGGCCTGCAAATGAATTAAATTCCAATGAAAGAAAAAAAAAAGTTATGCCCTGTGGAAACATCATGGAAATGTTGAAAAGAATCTCTAAAAATAGACCTCTGTAAAAATTTTTCTCTTGTTTCAGAGAGTTTCTAGTGGGCTAGAAAATTGAAAAAAACTTTCTGTGCCTTTCAAATTAATATAACTGAACAAAAGAAAATTATGCCCTGGAAACATGATAGAAATTTATTTAAAAAAAAATTTGAGAGAACACCTTTGAATAATTCTTTCTCTTGTTCCAGAGAGTTTCTAGTGGACTAAAAAATTGAAAAAACTTTTTGAGCCTTTCAAATCAATAAAAATGAAAAAAAACAAAATTATGCCCTGGAAATATCAAAGAAATTTATAAAAAGAAACAACTTTGAGAGAAGACCTTTGAACAATTCTTTCTCTTATTTCAGAGAGTTTCTAGTGGGTTAGAAAATTGAAAGAACTTTCTGAGCCTTTCAAATTAATAAAACTTAATACTGTAAAAGGAAATTATGCATTGGAAACATCATAGAACTTTATTTTTTTAAACTTTGAGAGAACACCTTCAAAGAATTCTTTCTTTTGTTTCTAGTGGGCTAGAAAATTGAAAAAACTTTCTGAGCCTTTCAAATTAATAAAACTGAATAAAAAGAAACTATGCCCTGGGAACATCATATAAATTTATTTAAATTTTTTTGTTGAGAGAATACCTTTGAAGAATTCTTTCTCTTGTTTCAGAGAGTTTCTAATGGGCTAGAAAATTGAAAAAAAACCTTCTGAGCCTTTCAAATAAATAAAACTGAATAAAAGGAAATTATGCCCTGGAAACCTCATAGAAATTTAAATAAAAAAAGTTTTGAAAGAAGACCTTTGAAGAATTCTTTTTCTTGTTTCAAAGAGTTTATAGTGGGCTAGAAAATAGAAAAAAAAACTTTCTGAGCCTTTCAAATTAATAAAACTGAATAAAAAGGAAACTATGCCCTGGAAATATCATAGAAATGTATAAAAAAACAAATTTGAGAGAAGACCTGTGAAGAATTCTTTCATCTTGTTTCAGAGAGTTTCTAGTGGACTAGAAAATTGAAAAACTTTCTGAGCCTTTCAAATTAATAAAACTGAATGAAAGGAAAGTATGCCCTGGAAACATCAAAGAAATTTATAAAAGATAAAAACCTTGAAAGAAGAAGACCTTTGAAGAATTCTTTCTTTTGTTTTTAAAGAGTTTCTATTGGGCTAGAAAATAGAATAAACTTTCTAAGCCTTTCAAATTGATAAATCTGAATAAAAGAAAACTATGCCCCAGAAACATAATATAAATTTATAGAAAAAAAATTTGAGAGAAGACCTTTGAAGAATTTGTTCTCTTGTTTCATAGAGTTTCTAGTATACTAGAAAATTGGAAAACTTTCTGAGCCTTTCAAATAAACTAAAGCTAATTAAATTACAATATACTGCACCTTAGAAATATCATAAAAACTTCATAAACAAGAAGTCTCCATATAAAGTTGTATCTGTCTCAGACTTTCTTGGATTTCAGAGCTCTAAATGTGGACTAAGAGAGTTGAAAAAAATGATCTAGAAAGGCTCCACCAAAATCAAATAAAATAAGAAAAAAATACTCAAATGTATGTTGAACTTGGATACATAATTTTTATATCTTGTAACCACCTCAAGAAACAATTATGCACTTCATTAAAAAATGAAATAAAAATAAACAGGAATCACAGTTGAAATGCTATTACAGATAAATGAAAAAAATTTTTAAACATAAAAATCCTGAAACATTTTTCCTTGTCACATTCAAAATTGAACTCCACAGCATCAACCAATAAACATAAAATTGACCATTGAATGATAGTAAAAATAAACTACAGTTGCAATGTAATTGTAGTATACACTTGAAAAAATAATAAAATAAAGAAAAATTGGACAATAAATGTATAAACTCAGAAAGTATCTTCATGATTTCTTATTACTATTTATTTTTCCTTCACAAGCAGATGAAAACATGCCACAGTCTCACCCACCAGCAGACAGGATCCAACCAAGGATCCTCACTGGAGGTGATGTCCACATCATTCAAGCAGTGCCAGTGGAAGAGCGCAAAGATGAAGACCAGGATGACTCACTAGCCCCTGGAGACCAGACCAACAAACTTTCCAGAGACAATGACATGTCAGCAGCCAGTTCCAACAGGCGCTACCAGCAAAGCCACCAACAAGCAGAACCAGTGTACCAGGGCAACAAGGGTCTTGGTGTTGGGTCAGTTGAGGCTGTGGAACTGGACTCCAGCTATGGGTCCAACAAAAACAAGAAAAAGAAGAAGAACAACAACAACAAGAAATTCACCCAAGTCAGAGGAGGGGATGATGATGACAATGAAGACCTGAATGATTCCCAGGAGTTCAGTCCCTCTGACTTTTACTTTGGCCAGCAACTCCAACAACCAAATCAGCAACAGCAGCAGAATCAACAACAGCCAGTCTCTGATTACTTCTCCAACTTCCAGCAGCAGCCTCAAGGAGGCTCATTCAAGGGTTTTGAAACAAATTACCTCCATTCTGATGAGAACAAAAACAACAACAACAACTACAACAAGCACCAACAACAACATCATCCCCAGACTCAGTTCAACTTTGGTGACCCCCCACCACAGGCAGGCCAAAAGTTATTCAATGGTGGAGTGGTCATTGGTCCAGCAGACCCCTCAGATTTTGCCATCAAGAATGTGCAATTTGACAACAGCAGGTTCTCAGTGCAAGTGCCTGTGCCAGTGGAACAACTGTCAGGCATCAACACCCACTTTGTCTATGAAGAGCCTGGGGCCTCTGCTGCTGCTTTGGGTGATGATGAAAGCTTTGAGGAGTTGTTTGCCCCTGAACCAGCATTGAGGCAACAGAGACCACACAGGAGACCACCAGTGCCTGGCAGACGTCAACCACCACCACCACATGTGCTGCATAGTCATTCCAGGCCTGGAAGACCCACACCACATAGACAAGTGGATGGTGATGATGGTCCTGTGAGTAAGATGGGCAAGACTGTGAGACAGGCCATGAGAAGAAGGTACCAGCAGTTCCAAAGCTTTGTCAATCCTGTCATGGGTGAGTCCTGAACAAATTTATTTGTATACCAATAAAACTACACCCTTAGTTTCATTTCAAAGAAAATTATTTCCACAAGAATATCAGGAAGCTATATTTTTTCAAGTCCCAGTACAAAATCCTGTAACACTGGAATGTAATGTTACAGCACAAATTCTTGCTACAGTACCAATTTATGTCAGAGTAAACATTCATATCACAGTAAAAGTACATGTACCATGAATTTTCACAAGCACCAGTATATGTTACACTACAAGTACCAATTTTTGTTACAGTACAAGTACCAATTTATGTTACAGTACAAGTACCAATTTATGTTACAGTACAAGTACCAATTTATGTTACAGTACAAGTACCAATTTATGTTACTGTAAAAGTACCAATTTATATTAGACAAATACCAATTTATGTTACAGTAAAAGTACCAATTTATGTTACAGTAAAAGTACCAATTTATGTTACAGTAAAAGTACCAATTTATGTTACAGTAAAAGTACCAATTTATGTTACAGTAAAAGTACCAATTTATGTTACAGTACAAGTACCAATTTATGTTACAGTACAAATACATGTTACCCTCAAATTCATATTGCAGAACAAATCCATGATACAGTAAATTTTCATGTTAAAATACCATTTTTAAAAATTAAATTTAAGTTACAGAAAAAATTCATGCATGCATTTCACAGCAAAATCCATGCATTCATGTCACAGTGAAATTCATACCACAGTGACAATTTATGTTGAAATACAAAATTGTTTTACAATACAAATATCATGTTTCAAGAGATTAATTTGCTGAATAAAATTTATTGAGCACAGGCAAAGATCCCAAGTAATGAATGACAGATGGTTCATGTCCATCAGGGCTCTGGAAAACATTTCTCACATTCCTGTTAAAATGTATTTATGAAATATGATATTTTTTAAAGTGTTTTTCAAATGTTGTTCCTTGAATTACAATGAAGTATGATGATTCGATTAATCCGCTTGCTTCAAGCGACACCTGCATGATTTTGAGACAAAATTACGGTATTTATTTAGTACAAAGTGACATAGATGTCTCTGCCAACCTCATTTCAGGTCCACTCCGAGAAGCAGGACAGAAAATCTCCCAGAACCTCGGGCTTGCAGAGTCCTTCGACGGCATCAACGAGCGATTGGCAACCGTGGTTGGTGCCCCGGGCTTACCGATAGTCCTGGGTGGCGCCTTGACCCTCGGCGCCCTCGGATTAGGCGCCCACGCGCTCAACAATTTCGAAATCTCCGTCAACCGCGGCGCCGTCCCGGCAGCGACCCGCGAAAAGGCCGCCAAAGCAGGGGAAACCACTGTGCAAAAGGCCATCGAAGCCGCCTCAGCCAAGTTTGAGGACGCCACCGGTGGTACCACACCTTCAACGACGACGACCACCACCACCACCGCCGCCTCCACCACTGCCAAAACGAGGCGACGCAAGAGGAATGCCGACGAAGACCCCGATTTCTCGTCCAACATGCTGGAAATGGTCCAGAGTCCAGAAGCTGTTTTTTATGCCAAAATGGGAGAAGATTTTGCCACTAGGAAAAGGAATCCTTGCGTTGGGAAATTCGGATGTCGAGTGACATCTGTAGTTTATCCTGCTATTGAGAAGTGAGTTTTATCAGGTTTTCTCGACTATAGATGTCGCTTGCAACTCTGGGACGTATCTTTCCTCAGGTACCATAATCAGGCATCCAAGCAAACCATCCCTGAAAGGGCACCAAGGAAAGACATTCAGCCCTGAGAGAAACCATTCAGCAAACCCAGCTTCAACTCATCCTTTTTTTTTCTAATTTAAGCCATTTGGAATCTGCTGATCTTCTTGGTTGCATGGATGCATTGATGATATGGAGCATGCTTTCAGTGGAAAAAGTCATGTTACATATTCACAATTTTCTGCATCAGGAAACCATCACTAAAACCCTAGAAAATCAACATTATAATTCAAACCACTGATTTTTAAAATTAGCATATATTTCACATGGTACAACAAACCATAGTATTTCTGATTGATTTCCATTAGAACCAAAGAAAGAGTATCAGGAGTGCATACTCAATCTTTGAATTCTCTTGGTTTCAATCCATGCAAAAATCTGGTACAAACTCCATATCAACAATTTAATATTTCAAATTAACTTCCTCATTCTAAAAAAAAAAGAGATCACTATATGGATCTTTTCAACCAATTATTATCTGGCTGGTTTCAAAAAACTTGAATCCTTACTTCAATGAATTCATGGATCATCATATGGCAAAATATAATTTTAGATCAATTTGCCTCAGCAGGAAGATGGCCAACATAGGACATATTTAACCAAGGATTAAAATAACTAGTTTTCAATCATAGATCCATGAATTTATCACATGCATCTTCATATATTGTGCTTGGTTCAGTTCTTCATTCTGAACAAAGCTCAATTGTGACCATCATGCATCCATTCAACCAAAAAGTACAATACAACCAGACATGACCTGCTTGGACCAAAGCAACTGTGACAGCAGACACATGGTGTGCCATCTTGCACACCAGCACTGGATGTTGAGTGAACCATATTTCCTTTGCTTTTTCTACCAAAGAAAAGCACAAGGGGGAAAAAAATATGGCACTTGAACATGACCCTGACTTATGTGATGACTAAGACTTGAGACAACATGCTCTGCAGGTGTAGTGCAAAAAGATTCTATGTTACCAGGTGTGTTTTTGTACGGTATACTACCGGTACCCTGAGATGTAGTTGGACATTTTTTTTTTGTTGTTATTGAAGAGTGAGCAAGTGTTGCACAGTGTGCATTTGTGCAGCACATGTCAAGAAAAGAAAAAATGTTGTACCACTTTTGTTATTGTACCTTTGATCCTTGCATGGTGATTTGTAATGAACCATTGTGGGAAGCTTTCCAAAATCAATTTGTGAGCCAAAGACTGTTGACATGGTGTGTCAAACCATTCCTTCATGTTATGATCCTACCATGAGGACTTGAGTTCATCCCCCACCCACTTAACATGAGCTTGTTAAGAGAGGGAGGGAGAGAGAGAGAGAGGCCAGTTGAGAATTTAGAAGTCCTTGGCAGGTTTCCAAAACTTGGGGGGGAAGGAGACACATGCTTTTTACCCCCCCCCCCCCCCCCCCCCCAAAAACCCCCCCCCCCCCCCCCCCCCCCCATTTATTTATTTTCAACTTGCTTTTTCCCCCCCCCCCCCCCCCCCTCCCAAAAACCCACCCACCCATCCCAGTACCTGAACACATGTGGGCTGAGAGCCAAAATCACTTCTCCACCTGTGCAGACTTTTCTCTCTCCACACTTGATTGATTTCCATGGGGGGGGGGGGGGGGCTTCAAGACAAAAACCTTTTGACTGAGGCCAAGAATAATGCTGTGCAGAAAAAGCTTTCCAAGGACATGAGCACCACCACATATTGGTGTCCCTTCCTTCATTCATGAACACTCATCCTTTGCTTTCCTTCATGAAGCCAACAGGTATTAATGTTGGCATGGGATCTGGGAATCCTGTTCCAGTCCAATTCATCCAACCTAAATAAGAGTCAAGTGACATGATATGAATGCAAACAAAGATGGCTAAGAAAAACGCAATTCCCTTTATTCCATCCATGTCACTTCCAACAGGGCGGAACAGTCCAAAGTTTTGCTTTTTAAACTTGTGTATCATCAAAAAAAAAAAATTCCTGTGTCTCACTCACATCAGGTTAGAACACTCACTTGAAACCAAATCCTCAACCCCTTTTTGAGACTTCATCTCCACAATACATTAAGTGCAGGGATGGAAGAGAGAAAAAAAAACCACAAGGACTGGACATTTCTCAGGCTACCAGCCACAAAAAAGGGTTGGCCCAAAAAAAGTGGATGAATCTTTCTTGTTAGCTGACCTTATTCAAAAAAAAAAGAGCAAAAGGAGTTGCCAAAAAGAGTTGGGTTAGAAAGATTTCAGCAGCATTGTGAGAGGTGAAGCAGCTTCAGAATGGGGCAATGGGGATCAGCTTTTCCTGGCCAATGGCTGGTGAAGGCAAGGGTGCCTCAACTGTCAACACTCCATCCTTGGACAAGGTGGACCTGATCTCCTCAGGATTGGTTCCCTTGGGCAGCAGGAACTCTCTGTTGTATTCCCTGTACACTGTCCTGTTGTCTGTCTTCTCTTCATGCTTGGCATGCACCTGCACATGAAAAAACCCACACACCATCATTACCTTGGATGATTTATCTTTTTACATCACTACTGATCCATTTCAAGGGGCGCTCCTAAAGTATCATCAACAATCTGAGAAACTCTTGGATCAATAACATTCAACAGCACTGCCAACTACCAGAAAAATTAATGCCATGATACAAGCACCCTGTTCATTGGATCATGTTTCCCAGAACAAGGAAACAAAGTTTTTAAAATTGCAGTGAGATCTTGCTGCAAGAAATCCTACTTCAAACATAAATTCACTTGCCACCAAGTTATTTTATTCTTGTCAAAACTGAATGATTTTTTAATGAGCTCATGACTTTGTTGTAAAAATTTGAAAAGCTTGGAAAGGTGACAGGAAAACTTTCAACTCTCTCATTTTCACAGTGTGAGCCAAAATCAGCAAAATGTTTATAAAATGGGTTATAGATAAGGCTGTAAAAATCATCATCACCCACATGTGAACCAGAATAAGACTGACAGAACTTGTGAACCATCCCTTGATGAAGTCAAATCATCAAGCTAATTAATCAAAACTGACTCTGACATTTGATGGAATACCACTGAGTGGGCTATTCTCAACAAAAAAAAACAACAACACCCACCATGAGCTTGTTATCCACAGTCTTGACAACAATCTCTTCTGGCTTATAGTTGTGCACATCAAACCTCAGCTTCAGGGCCTTGGATCCCTCAGCACTCCCATCTTGGATCAATGGGGAATGAAAGCCATCCAACCAGGTCCTCAGCTCAGACCTATGTGGTGCCTCTGCCCCAGAATCCTTTGACTCAGAGCTGCACAACCCAATGCAAAATAAATAAATAAAATCACAGAGCTCAAGACACTCAAAACATCAGGGTTTTGTGAAAGGAATCAGGAATGTGTGCTTGTGTATGCTAAGAAAAAAAAAAGCAGCCAGGATCTTCTTCAGGCTCCCAATAATAAATAAACCAACCCCTCCCATGCTCAAGAACCAAGCTTTTTTCCTCCTCTCTCTCCCTTCTGGATACTACCCCTCACACTTATGACCCAGTTCACCCCCAGACTTAGGTCTGGTCATAATTCACCACACAATGGACCCTTGTGTTTATGGCTGCCCCAGACAGGATGACTCAGACTGGGATTGCAGGGGTGGGGGGGGGGGGGTCCAGATGCAATCTAGGTACAGTACCCCCCAAATAAGCACCCTAGATTATGTGCAGAAGCAAGCAGGCCCAAAAGGGAGGGGGTGGAGGGGGAGGAGTGGAAGGCCATTAAGGCCAAATGGCATGCAGTTAAAAGGCTGGGTGGCTTGTGCAATTCCCCTAATGGCTCACTGGGACTCATTTTCTTTTTTCAGAGGCACTGGAATCTGACAAGAGGATGCTTTGGGGGTATACAAAACCCCACATGCAAGGGGTATCTGGTGAAATGAAAACCAGACATGCAAGCTGGGACACTACCAGGGGTTGGTTCCAAAGTTTTGTCAGTAGCCCCCAAAAGGAAGATACAGTATCTGAATCTTAAATAAGTACTGCACTTCAAAACACTTGGGGTAATGGGGGGGGGGGGAATAAATAACAAGACAAAACTTACATTCAGTTACAAAATAATCTCACTTGGACAACCTTGGGCTTACAAATTTCAGTTTGTAAATTTTTTTTTACATGTTCTATCAACAGATCTGATACAAAGACCCAAGAAAGAATTTTTTAAATGTTTGAAAAATTTGATAGTATTCAGAATGACTAAAAATCCAGAACACAGGCAACAGTGGAGGAAAATCTGAATTTCCTCCACTAGTTATCAAACTATCTCTGAATAACATGGTCTTCAGATCTAAAATATTTTTTTTCCAATTGTTTGGAAAATTTGCTAACCTTCAGACTTACTACGGTATAAAAAAAACCTCCCCATCACAAATGCAAGTGATGGATTTAGAACTTCATTTCCCAGGAGTTAAAATCAAGTTTCTCCCACTTGAACATACATCCAATTTTGATTAAATTTGGCTGACAGAATTTCAATTTTAAAAATGACAATTACAAAAATGTTTTTCCAGTGCTCTGGTAGCCATTTTTTCTTGACCAAATGCACATTTCCTCCTCAAAAATTTGGACATTAATCTCCTTCTCTATATACAATATTTTCCCCACTTTCATATCATATAAAAAGTGGTCCATAAATAATGAAATACACAATTCATGTCCATATCCACCAAGAAAAAAAAAAGAAAACACACACAACCAACAAAACTTTATGAACCACCCTCCTGTGCCTCCATCTAGTGCGACTGAAATGCGATACAAGTACAGTACCACAAAAACCACATGCAGGGTGCTGTTGACTCAAATCAACTACGCAAACAAGCCGGGGGAAAAAAGGAGTAGGAAGTGAAATGGACGACCACAAAAGAGGAGGAGGAGGAGGAGGTGAAAAAAAAGAAAGAAAGGGGGATAAATGGAAGAACCGCAGACAAATAAGTGAGTTGTTAGTACGCGCCTGAATTCCTGGGCTGACGAGGACTCGCTGAACGTCTCCTTCCCGTCCAGAAAAGACTTCTCCTGCACCGACTTCTGCGACATCCTGACGCAACAAAAATAACGTTTCATTGTCTTCCCCAAAAGAAAGAAAAAAAATAATAATAATACAAAAAAAAAACCAACTGGAAAAAATGGGGGAAGATTTCAAAAAAATTTCAAAACCCCAAAATTTCTTTTAAATTGTACAATATCTCCAAACACAACCTCAAATTTTCACACTTTTCCCAAAAGAAAAAAATCTAAAAATAAAATGAGAAACCTATAAAAAATTAATTCCCATTTTAAAAAACGCCTGAACTCAACCCTGAGTTTTGGAAAAAGAAATTCAAAAATTACCTCAATTTCCTCCCTATGATAATATAATAAAGGGAAGTTCTTCAATTTAAATAAATGCCCCATATTGAAAAAAAAAATCAAAAAATTCTGTAATACTTCATCAAAATTTGAAACCCACATTCTGTACTTCAGCTACTTTTTCCACCAGTAACTTACATGAAAAAGACTTTAAATGAAAATAAAAAAATTTCCAAGAAAAAAACTTAAATGGACACAAAAGATTCACAATATGATTTCCTCAAATCCACCAGATTTCAAAAATAATTAAATTCAAGTTTAAACACATGAGAATTAACAAGGTTTATTTTCTTGTTCACTTGATGCATAACATATTTCAGTTTTCCATAAATAATTCCCACAGATGTTTGACTTCATTCAATAAACTTTGTGCCCCATAGAAACTTCTTGTAAAACCTAATAATAGTTTCAAAAATTACTTGGACAACATATTAAATCATAATTGAGAAATCATTTCAAACAAACTCAAGATTTGGTGCATAATATTCATGAATCACCCAAAATTTTGAAAACCACTTGTCAAATGTGCCTAAAAAAATACCAGTCAAGTACTGAAAGAATGATTGCAAACTAAAAAAAAAAACAAATCAAACTTGTTTAGAACATCAGTTCTGCAAACTGGAAGATAACATTTTTTCGATTTTTCCAAATAGAATGTTATCAAGGCACAAAAGTATCTTATCCAGTACTAGTTCCAAACTAATACTCGTTTCACACAAACATACCATATCAGATTTCCCAAAACATGTCGCAAAATTTCCAGATTTTTCCTCAGAGATATGCAACAACCCTGTCGAGAAAAAACCAGGAAGAGAGAAAGAAAAAAACCCAGTACTTCCCCAGGAACCTCAAAAGTTTGGTCAATAAGATTTCATCTATCCCCTCAGCTTTGCTTTCCCAAGTAATGTACTAATCCATCTTCCCATAAACCCCCCCCCCCCTCAACATAAAAAAAGCATGAATACATTAAAAAAGCACTTAGAAAGTGGAATTGCATAAAATGATCAGATACAGCGCGCCCAAAAACTCCATTCATTCTAAATTCATACAGTGACCTTAAAGATCTCAAGATGAGCCACAAGTGACCTTACCCAACTGGGGCGACAGGATGATTTATCTGACTTGTCAAGGAAGTTTTGTTTTTTTTGAACAAAAATGCTACAATTCTTCCAATGTCCTTAAGGTACTTTTTGTTTTTTTTTTTACAATCAGTTCTGAATACAGTGAGACTCTGAGATGCAGACAGACCTAGTGCATCAGTGTACCAAAGTTGAAACGTCCACAAGTTGAGTCTCATTTTCCCTTGGACATACATTATTTAATCATTAATTGGTGTTCAATAAGAAAAATATTCATAAAATTCTTTTTTTTTTAATTATCTGCCAATTCAATCAATATTGCTCAACTAAATAAGGAGATTTGGAGCATTTATTACTGTACCTATGTACAGTACATGGAAATGTTGGCAACTCTGTGAAAAATAATAATGAAGTCAAAAATAGAGAAGGAAGTCCCTCTATGCTAAAGGTAATTTTTTTAAATTATCTAAATTAGCGGTAAAATAATGAGAGTTTTGAAATTTTAGCACACAATGTCTGCATGTTGAGTCAGTGTCCACATGTTGGGCCTTTTTTATGCAATTTTTTACAGGAAAATAAGTGTCCATAAGTCACATCATCTGCATTTTGAGGTGTCCACAGGTGGGGGTCTCACTGTACTTGAATATGTTTTTTTTTCAATTCCAAAGAAAACTGACAACATCAAGTCTTTTTTTTACAGCACAGTAGTTTTGAATGAGAAACCTCTGTTACAAATATGAAATTATAAAATTCACATCAACGCAATTGCTATATGATGAAGAATATTTCGAAAATTTTGCACAAAAAAAACAGCTTTCCCTCAAAATACTGTAGTTCCATTTCGAGCGTCAGTGAGAGAAAGAATAATTTTCTGCCACAGACGTAAAGCTGTCACAAGTGTCTTATTTTTTTTCCTTCTCCTTATTGCCAGTACGCGCATGGTTGCCAACCCAACCCAACCCACCATTTCCCAGGAGAACTAGGACGAGAGTCCTTCACCTTCCTTTACAGCCAGATACCATGCACGAAAGTTTCTGGTGAGTGAATTACAGCAATATTACTTGATTATAGTTGAAACGAAATTACAAAAAAAAGAAAAACCACATGCACCCGGAATGAAGATAATTATGATCATTACCCATTTCCCCTGGATCAACATGATCCGAGCCACTCCCAATGATTTTCCTGACTTTGTATTGCGAATAAATCTTTTTTTCAAATATGACATGGAAGGATTCATTTTTACAGTCAACTCTAAAATATTAACTCCCGTTAAGAATAACGCTAGGCTTCTCACGATTTTTATCGGCCCCGAAACGTTCAAATAAAAATTTGGAATTTTGCTTTCACGTCATATGAATTATTCAAGAGAGAGAGAGAGAGAACCTCTGCAAAATGAAATTTTAAAAATCTCCTATCCAATCTTCGAACCTTTTCCACGCTGACAATATTTATAAAACGAATTTTTCCAACCTAATTTTAAAATCCGAGTCTTATTCACTTGAAAAACAGGCTTGCGCCGTGTTGCTTCAGACAGAAAACCGCAGATTACCTCAGAAATGAATTTCAAAAATATCCTATTCTCATCTTTGGAAACCCTGCTAAGCGAAATAAAGAAAACAAAAAACTCCTCCCCCACCTGGAAAACAAGGAAATCGCATTTCCCCTGCAGGCGGAAACACACACGCCTCTGACGCCAGAGAAATGTGCTTCACACTTATTCACAAAATAAAATAATGAAAAAGCCATCCAGAAAAAACCCCCAACTCACGCCCTCAAAAAAAAAAAATATATATATATATATTATATATATATATACAGCATATACTTCACAACATATGTTACAAGAAAGCCCCCTGCCGTGGGCGGGACTGCGCGTCGTTCAACGCGCCCACCAAACTTGCCTCAACGCGCCCAGAACTGTCCGGTACGACAAGACACACCAAAAAATGCTATACCATCACCTCGTCATCAAAAAAAAAATTATTAATTTGTGTCTCTCTCTCGGTTCTTTCAGCGTACCTGCTGGTCGTAGTCGTGGACGACTTCTGAATGAAAGAAGACGACTCGCGGTTCATGAGTTCATGCCGAAAGCGAGACATTTCCTCCTCCATCTTCTTCATCTCAGAGTCGAAGCGCTCACGAATGGAATTGAACTCCTGGTCAATCACGCTCATGTCACTGAGCCGCATCGGCACTTTCATGCTGGACATCTTGGCTGCCGTCGGAGGGGGGATTTACAAAAAACCAACAAGAAATCCGGTTCTTCTCTCGTTTCACTTCACACACTTTTTTCAGTGATTTCAAGGAGGAAAAGCGACTCAAAGAGAGAGTGAGGGGGTTTTCAATTTGTCTTTATGGCACCGTTGGTTACAACTGCAAGAGGCAAAAAGAAAGACAGTCATTAGAATCACTGTCTCCACGGACGTGTTCACGCCACGAGATCCAATCCGGGACTGACAAGAGGAGCAACAGAGATTGGGAGCAACCAGGCAGCCGGCTGTAGGACAGAGACACACAGGCTTTTCGCCGGGCGGCCGCCTCTCTTGGTTGCCAGGCTGCTAATTTGAAGCCTCTCCCACTTGGGGCTAATCATAAGAGAACAGATAACATATGCAGAAGGAAATAACAGGCATTTTATTTACTTGCTCTCTTGAAGTGGTCAGGAGCATCTGCAAACTTCTATAACATGCTCACAGAGGGGTTATTCAACAAAAATTGACATGTTGAATGTTGGAAATAATTGGGTCCTTTCTCATGAAGTAATGGAACTTCAGGAGAAAAATCCTTGAGAGATGATGAATGCTGCATTTACTCATATATGCAACCCCTCTCCACAAATCTAAACAAGAAATTAAGGTGATGCACAGGTTTTCAAATTTAAGCTTCAGTTACACCTCATGATTGACTATCCTGAGATATGTGAACTCGATTCAGATAAAAAACAAGACTTAAAAAATAAAAAGGGGATTTAGGATAAATTCCAGTCAAAAATCAAATTTTGGCGGATTTCCAAAGCTGAAATATTGTCGTTCTTGTGACAAGAATTGGGTGAGTGTCTTACTAGGGACTAATTTCTATCAAAATTTAAGGCTTGAAATAGGATATGCACATCTTACACAAGGGTTGCAGGATAAAATCGGGAAATTCATCTATTTTTGATACTTTCCCCATTCTCCACCTTACTCAAGTTCTTGAATAATGAATCAAAAATTATATTACAAAAATATCAACAACAACTCAACATTGGTCACACACAAAAAAAAACCCTCTGCCAATCCCTGCATATTTCTGCTGAAAATTCATCACTCATGAAATGCAGAAGTGGGAGGTGTTGATTTCACCCTTTCAGGAGCCTCTCTTTTTATGTAAAAATCTAGAACAGCTACCAATGCGTCGCCCAAGGAATATAAGTATCAACCAGCCACCCATCTCCACCCTCTCCTCTTTAAAACGTCCCTCCACCCCCAGACAGAGAGAGAGGGGGAGAGAGAAATTGAGGGAATGAGAGAGGGACAGCTGGCAGCACGTTATTCGCATTAAGGGACTTCCAGGCTTCAAAATAATACTGATGTGCAAATGGAACACCTTTCCTCCCCCACATAAAAGAAAATACTGTCACAAAAACAAAATAACTAATTCCTATTTGCAGGGGAAGTGGGCCAGCTTGGGCCACACCTACCCAATTTCAAGTCATACACCACCGCCTACAGTATGAGAATTCCATGCATTCTTCTTTGTTGGAAATACCTCACAAAGCAATTGTTATTTTCAGAATCTCAGGATATAATTCATCCTTTTCAGACTTCAGACAACAATCTTATCTATCCCAAATGTTTTCAATATGAAATATGTTTTCAATATGAAATATGTTTTCAATATGAAATATGTTTTCAATATGAAATATGTTTTCAATATGAAATATGTTTTCAATGTTTTCAATATCTATCTATGTTTTCAATATGAAATTGGACTTCAACTCTTACATTCATGAACTGAAAGACTGGAAGTTTGTCCAATTTTAAACTTGAGTCTATTGATCATAACCTTCCATATATTTTTTTAGACACAAATACATGATCAACTCCTTCTAAAAATACAGAATAAAACACAATGAGTCACTAAATATTTTTTTAATTATCCAAGAAGCTAGTTAATTCTCTTTTTGTTCCCCGCACCAACTCATTCACAGAAATCAGGACTCTCGTTTTCATTTGCTAAATAAAAATTGGTGCTTTCAAAATGTTCACTTAGTACAATAAATAAACGAAGTACAGTACTGGAATTCAATAAATTTAAAATCATTTTCGCACAATATTGCGTTGATCAGAAGCAGTCCTGCCATTCCAAAAAAAGCGCCATAAAATCTAATACGCACCCGGATATGAAAAAAATCATTTCAAGATCGCTTCTCGAATAAACACGGCATTTAAAGTACTGCATCAGAGATTTAAAAAAAATAGACAGTCTGTCATCAGAGAAAATACCCGGGGTTATAAACAACAGAACCTCGGTGATTCATCAACCACATGAAACCCACACTCAACTCTCACACCCACTGATTCCGGAATAAAACTCAGACGCGCCCAGCATCAATTAACACAAGCGCGGTACTGCGCGTCCACAATGTTAAGAGGAAAAAAACACCAACACTGAGCCCCGACGACCTTGAAAATGAAGGATTAAAAGTAGGGCAGGGCTGAGATGAACAAGACAGAGAAGCAAAACTGGGGAGGAGGAGGAGGATGAGGGAAAGAAGAGGAGAAAGAAAGGGAGGAGGAAATGGAAGGAAAGAAAGATATGGGACGGATGAGACATTGATTCCAGTACTGGTGGCAGTGAGTTGACAGACGGACAGACAGACAAACTATAGCACCCAGACAGGAGTTGGTTCAGAATTTTTTCCCGTCTTCTGCGTCCATTTTAGGATGCACTGTACTGTAAATTGGATTACATTTCCCATCTAGATCTGGAATACTGAACACCAAGAGATTTTTGCACGTTTTTCATTCTTTTTTTTCTCGCAAAACTGTATCTTCTGTTCAGTGTTTCAAGCGGGTGTTTTTCACTACTAAATGACTTTGTCCATCCTCTGCCCAATTGAGTATTTAGTTTTTACACAGCATAAACTCAAGTAAGAGCACTCACTGTTAAAGAGTTTAAAAATCAAATGGATAGCCTCAGTTGAAGTAATATTCTAAATGCTTACATTGTCTCCTGGCATCTGATTTGTCTTCAACATTTCACCACATCATAAATCCACAATCCAATGACATCTTGCATTACTTCAGCTGAAAAAAAGTTGGAGAGATTAAAAAACTTACCAATGTCAGAGATGCAATGAAGAAAAATCCACAGCAAAAAAAAAAAAAAAAACTTGTCTACAGTTGATTAATATTTCCTACAGTTACTTTGGAAGATGTTCATCAGCAAACTTGACTGCACATTAATGAAAAAATGTTGCATCAATCCCCACAGCATTAGTTTTAATGTCACCCATTGGCATTTCAAAAAACCGTGGAGGCACAGGAATCCTAGCATTGCATAACCTCAAATGAAAAATTAGCTCACCATCTGCATTTCATTGAAAACAAGGCTCACATAATTTGTTTTCTTTTGTGAGTCACATACACATGAGAAGGCATGAATGATTAAGTGGAAAGTGTAGGAAAAAAGGTGGGGGGACAGACTGACTCACATGTACTGCACTTACACCTATATTTAGGCATCAGTCAGCTACTTCCTATCACCCATCTTGAAATATGCAGATTCAAGTCCCACACATTTCCTGTATGATCAAGATGAGAGGCAACCACTGGACAAGGGTGATGTTAATCTTGATGATTGAAAGACAGTTGAGTCATCACCATGATTCATCTGGTGTGTGAGTCAAGTATGCAGTGAGTTGGCACAGTATTCACTTTCATTAACATTTCTGTTAAAAATAAACTTTTAGATGACTTCATCATAAACCTCATCTATGGGATAATGAAAAGCAAAATAAAAAGGCAATTCAAAAGAGTCAAGCTATGAATGATCAACCTGATTTTATGGAGTGAGAAAAGAAGAAATGGAATTCAAAAGAAATTGAAGAGAAAATAGAGCTATAAAATCAATGCATGCTCTCATGAAGCAAGAAATCATCATAAATCACAAACCTCTGGATAAAAGGGGAAGATATATTATTTTTAATTCCACAACAAAAAAAACTGTAAGAAACTTCAGAAAAATTACACAACAATACATGATATACAGTACTGTAGTATCTTGCTGACAGTAACCAAAACAGTATTGCATTTATATATTTTTTATACTTCAGAACACCAACAATAGGTGGGATGAAGCTCAAATCCACTCAATTCTTCACAATATGACTGTCCATAATACTCATGGAAAAAATGGCAAAGAAAAACCTGAAATTGACAGATCTCACAGGCAAACATCTGAATTTTTACATAGAATTGCTGCTTTAGGAATTGCAGCAAAAATGCCTGACGAACATTTCAAGTAATTTTGCGTCACCTTATCCAGTCATGTCCACCATAATAATGAACATGACTGACGATGTAGGCTTCATAATTTATTGACCCCAATCAAATTGGGAAATATTACGAATGAACCACC
The DNA here is from genome assembly GCA_905338405.1 of Notodromas monacha. Lineage (NCBI taxonomy): Eukaryota > Metazoa > Arthropoda > Ostracoda > Podocopida > Cyprididae > Notodromas > Notodromas monacha. Next base: position 35,030 of record CAJPEX010000434.1, read on the forward strand.
TAGTGTACTACATAACCCAACACCAGATTTAAAACAATGGCTAGCTTCAAATTTCACGATTCCACAGTTGGTAAGGGAAAAAGAATTAACTCCCTTGAAATTTCCACACAATATTTCCTTTTACACCAGCAATATAGAAAATGAGGGACTCCCACAGTACTACATATCGCACGGCTTTTTGGTAAGCATGTACTGTACTCAAAAAAGTAGCTAATCTTTCGCATAATGTACCTCCACGAACTGCTCCACTATCTCTCCTTCCATGGAAACACACACGTACACAAAAATAGGCATCAGCCAACAGAAAAAAAAATCAAGCGGAATTTCCAAAGCACGTCTCTTCACACAGCCAACTCGCATTCTTTCGCACGTACATCCCATCTCATCAAACACACGTCACAAAAATTCCATCCACAATCGCATTCACTTCCTTATCCAAAAAAAATATGGAAGACAGGAATCCCGAGTGGAAAATGAAGACAGAAAGAGAAAGATAGAAACCCCAGCCCACGTCACGAATATTTCCGCCAACACTCGGCGTGGGAGGCTTGAGATACCTTAGGAACACTTCCTCATCCATCACCGTCCGCCTTTCCACAACCACAACGATAAAAAAAAGGAAAATCGCCCCTAAACGCAGAACTTCAAAGTTCCCCGACTCGCAACATCACTGGTCAGCAGTCGCTAAGGAACTGACACTGAAGCTTCGCCGGCCAGCCGGTTTTTCCGCCCCACCATCTTCTTCCTCCTCTGGCACCGAAGCGCCTGTCCGTCGCGCAGTCTCCCTGAGTCACGATGTTAGTCCAGAAGGCGCTGGAATGTTCTGGAAGCTGGCGGGATGTCGGACGACACACTCCCCGCGCTCCGGTTGCTTTTCTCAAAAAAGTCAAAAAGTCATATTTTCGGCACTTCCCACGTTCTCATTCATAGAAATTTACTAGCAAATATCTGGGATAATTGATATGCAGCTGAATTACATAAAAAAGAGCGGAATGCATTACGGCACGGTCTTGGATCCATTCCTGGATGGGAGGTTGCATAATAAGCGGATATATGTTGACAGTTAGTAAACGGCTACTTCCCTTCAGAAAACCAAAAACTTCACCAACAGAGTAAAAAGAATCTGCCTCATTTGGAACAGCTGATTCTCTCAAGATACCTCAGATATTTCCAGTCACTATGGATACTGAAGAACATTTTAGAAACTTGGAAGATTCATCAAACTATGGCATATCATAGAAATCTCTTGTAAACATTTAAAAATCAACATTGTAGCCGCACACAATTTAAATCCTAAATTACCAATTTTCTAGGTACAAAAATAATCCATTATCCAAAGCAAGCTTCAATATCCAAGTCCAGCAAGGGCACCCTGTTTACTATTATTTTTCCAACTTCTGAGAGACAACCAGAGCGGTGCGCATCTGGGCAAACCCAAACCCCAGCATATGAAGCGTACCCGGAAATTGTGTACAGAATGGGATGCCCATACAGAGCCGAGTTGACGCCCACGGGTATGAACAAGCGATGAGTAGTTGGTACGAATTTGTCCCCGTTTTGAATGGACAAAACGGGAGGGGAATGCGGCAACCATGAATGCGCCCGCGCGCCTTCCAACAGTGGGTGTGAGAAAGGTCCTAGGAGTCCAATCTGTCCGGCCTGAATCGGCATGCTGAGTCATTTTCTTGCCGGCATGCTGTTCGCCACATACTTAATCCCCTTGAACACATAGAAAAAAAATGAAAGCCTCTCTTGACACCCAGAAAATTGCATGTATTTAAACTTCGAAAATAATCAGGCACAGAAAAACAAAACAAAAACAAAGGACACACAATCAATCCTCAAGCCCCCCTTATATTCCCCAATGTGTTGGGATGGGAAACATGAACACCATCATGGCACACATGCAATCTGGCATTACTGGACTAGCAAGTTCATCCAAGTGTGTCTCTACTCTTCCTTTTTTTTGCAAAAAGGAATGTCCTGAGACATGAAAAAACAAATTTTTGATACTGATTAAATTGCTCACACAGGTCAGTTCTGAAACAAAGGGTCTACTTGGCCATCCAATGTTACAAAAGCTATAAAAAGGACTGAATATCTGAACAACTCAGATCTTCTATGTATTTCTCACTAAATAAAGAGATAACCTGAAGGTTCATGTGGGTTCCACAAAAATGCCCAGGAGTCTTTACACATCCATGCTATAAAAAAAACATGGCGAGTTGTTTGCCCTCAGAAAAAATAAGCTCATGTACAAAAAGAACAGCCATTTTGAGGATACAAAACAGTTTGGGGTCTTAGCCAAACAAGAAAGGGGCAAAATACTGAATCCAGTTGTACAGCTCCTCTTCCTTCTTCTTTTTGTTCTTCTTGGGCTCCACTCTGTTTTCTGAATGGTCCCTGGGCTTGGAGTCTGGTTTCACATGGTGACTCATCTCTGCTTCCTCTTGGTCTTCTTCTGGTTCCTCCAAATCATCTTCAGTCTCTTCCTCTGGATCTTCTTCCACCTCTTCTTCTGGAATATAGTCCACAAATGGCGCCAGAGAGGTAGTTGTGGTTGTTGTGGGCAGTGTAGTTGTCTTTGATGCCATGTACTGCTTCTCAGCATTTCTCTACAAAGATCACCAGAACTTTAATATACTAATGAATCTTCATAATTGAAATGTCCAGTTAATCACTGTCCAATTACTTCAATTGCCATGCAATAGCAAACCTCCAGTTGTCAAACTTTCTTAGTTTTAAGTTAACAGTAAATATTAGAAAACCCAATTTAAAAAGATAAATCATACAAGCTCTTCAAAATGGATTTGGCATCTTCTTAAACTACTGACAGGAATTACATTGAATCATCCTTCAATCATGACAGATCCAATAATTTGGTCAGAAAATGGTTTTCTTTGGATTACCTTCTCAAGTGGAGCCACATTCCACCCCCCCCCCCCCACTCAAAAATTAAAATGTTTTGGGATTCTCTCAAAATTTGCATAATAACAGGTTCACATTCAATTTACAAGATCTCCAGTGTGATTCTACATTGAAACTTTCCAAAGATCATAATATTCTCTGAAAAAAATATTTTCTTTTTCATACTTTGATATTGCAAGAAATTTATGTTTGTCCTCAGACATCCTGGTTTGACCAAAAGGCACTGAAACCATAGCTTCAGTTGATAAGCCAGATTCAGAAAAATCCAATAAGACTGAAGATATTTTCTTGAAATTTCTTTGAGCAAGATACAGATTTTCCTTTTCCCTCAGAATATTGTTTATTCTGACTATTTATTTATTTTCTCAACTATTTATTTTCTTTCAATGGTGCATGACAGGGGAAGAAGTATTTCAAAAATATTGTATCACCTGGCATCACTATTCATAAGAATATGGGAATGGTTAATCCCATTGGAAATCAAGCTAGATTTTAATCTCCACCCTGAATATGGATGTGTCCCAGTTTGGCAAAACCCACAAGTAATTACCAAGTATTTGGCCATTTCTCCATGGTTCTCCTTTTTGGCAATGATCCTGGCAGTTTGTGTCATGTCATCCACAATGCTAGGGTTTGCTCCAGCCAAAACAAGCTGTTTAACAGCCTCAAATGCACCTTCCTTGGCAGCATAATGCAAAGGAGTTCTATTCAGGTAATCAGTCTCATCAGGATCAGCTCTACACTTCTCCAAAAGGACACCTGAGGAACACCATCTCTTCTGTCACATGAAAAACCCCTTCCAAAATAAAGACACTTCTTAGAAGTGAAGTTTACCAATAACACCAATGTTGTCACAGCAGCCAAGCCTGAGTGGAGTCTGGCTCAGCTCATTATGAGCATTCACATTGGGCTTTGGGTTGGCTGATTCACACAAGGCAAATATGGCACCAGGGTTCCTGTACTGGGCAGCATAGTGAAGGGCAGTGTTGCCATCTATGGTGACAGCTCTGGCATCAACCAGGGTTGCCAATCTGCGCGTGATCCCAGCATCCCCATTTTTGGCTGCATAGTGGAGAGCTGTCCAGTTGGCAGAGTCCAAAAGGTCTGGCTCTGCACCAGACTCCAACAGTCTCTCAGCACCTGTTTTGGATTTGAAATTAGCTCATTTACATGAACTAAATTTACATGAATAGTCCCCTTTGTGAGTGTTGTGGCCCTTCAAAAGCACCTCCTTGGATGGTTCTTTTCACAAATGAACACATAGTAACTTCATGTCACACTACAGTATATGACAATTACTTCTGAAATTGGCAATTCATGTATATAGACAGAATATGCAGGCTGTTGTGGGCAGGGTTAGTACATATGCAAATCTGAGCCAGATTTGGTAGCTTCTGCTGAACAATATGCCTCAACATTCCAGTCAATAGAGCAATGCACAATTTGAATTCACAATTAATCAAGTGTTGAACAACTGATTCATCAAGAATGGTTCTGCAATATGCTCTTCCATGATTTAAAAATGTCTGCATATATTCCATGTGATAATTTCAACTGACTAATAATCAATTTTCTGAAAGCTGGTTCAATTTAAAAAAAAAAGCTCTTTAACTTAATAAAAAGCTTTGATCATTCATTGTTATCACTTGCACTTTTCCCACATAGTTTAAAGCCAAGGGTATGCAACCAATTTACATTAATTGTAAGAATACTGCAAAAATGCCAAAGAAGCAGTTCACTAAATCCTCTGGATCCAAAGCCAAAAAATTCTAATTATGCCACATCATCTTTTACCATTGTATCTCCATCATTAGTAATCCCTTTTTGAGAAGAGAACTGAGGATGAATAGGGATAATGTACATAGTGCTTTCAAATTGTATGTTTGAACTTTGAGACTTGTATAGCAATTTATGGGTAATCCTTGATATCCTTCACACAAAAATGAATAGAACCAACAAAATTCAACTTATGCAATTATTTATGTGCAACCACCAGGATCATTTAAACAATTGAAATTGAAAAAAAACTGGCATTGATGCCTTTCAAAGCAAACCTAACTCTAGGATATCATGGGAAGGCATATGCATCTCAACAATCTAAGGTAACTTCAGGTCAAGTTTGGATTATTTCATGAGAAAGTAGCCAGTTAAATGTAAAAAAAAATTGCATTTACAGTACAGTATTAGCATCTGTAGACTTTGCCAATGACAGATTTAACAACCATCCCATGACCTACATAATTTAGTACTGATTCCATGCAAAACATGTTTTCACACTCAAACCTAACCTGATATAATGACCAAGTTTACCTTACTGCATACCAAAGTAAATACCAACATAATGATTAACTTGATGTACTGTACAGGCAAAGACAAACATAATATATGGGTGATGACTAGAATGTAATATCCCAGTATAATGACTAGTCAAACTTGAAAACTGCCATGACTGATTGAAGTTTACACTCAAGGTCTGAGTCATGATGACTATAGCAAAATTCAACACCCATCATACTCCACTTGAAAATCTCAGAAGATTGGATGTGATGGGGTTGGCATATGGACACCTTCATTTAAAAAATACAGCTTCATCAACAACAGCCACAAAACTAAACAACATCAAAGACAAGAGCCTCAAAAATAAACAAGAACAAAGACAAAGAGCCTCCAAACTAAACAAAGTCAAAGACAAGAGCCTCAAAACAGCGTCAAAGGCGGGAGCCTGAAAATTAACCATTGGCAAAAAGAGCCTCAAAACTCAACAACATCAAAAGTAGAAGCCTCAAAACTGAACAACGTCAAATGAAAATAAACTCACCATCAAAATTCGAGCTCTGAATGGCAGCCATGAGCGCAGTCTTCTGGTCCCCACCAGGCACCCTGAGATTCGGATCCACGTTATGCGTGTCCAGCAGCAGGAACAAAACGTCGTTCCTGTTGGCACCCGCACTGGCCAGAAGCAACCCGGCATCCAGGGCACCAGCCAGGTCACTCCGCGCATGCGGCTGCAACGACATCAACCTCTTGACCTCTTCCCAGTCTTGCGCACGGGTCGCAGCCACCAGGGGATCCACTTCATCGTTACCCTCCATCTCAACGGGGGTTCCCACAACGACGACAAGCACCGCAGAAACAAGGCCGAGCATCAGCAACCACTTTGCGGCGAAACGACTCACAACTATCATTATATCTCCTCTATTTTTATTACTGATTATATCCCTCCGCACTTCTGAGAAGAATCAAAAACAAATGTTACATAGATAACCACACACACCTTTTTAACCTAAAGCCCTTGAGGTTCACACGCACGCAAGATGGTTCACGTAAGTTTTTCGTTCCGCCGCGCGGAAGGACTTGGTCTTTTGAAATGAGAGTGGGATGCGTTGCCAGCCAACATCTTGCAATAGAGGAAGAAAGTGACGGTTGTGCACTTGAGACGGCGGACAGGGAAAGAAAGGGAAGATGATTGGGGTACGGGGAGAGGGAGTGGAGACGTGAAGCAGACACTCCCTAGGTGGGCGGCTGCCAGCTTGGTCAAACTAATCATTTTTGGATACCCTACATGTACTGTATATATATACTTTGTGACCTGAAGTTCTGTTCTACATCCGTTCTGTTTTAACTGTTAATACAGATAAAACAGAATAAAATGAATACATCATGCATATAATGAGCACATCCTCTGAATCAAGATAGTTCATGTGAAGTGGTTATTTTTCTTCACTTTCTTTAGTATTCTGTACCAATATACTGCACACTAAATTACTGTCTTAGTTGCCTACAATTTATCAATGAAAATGAGTTCACCTGGGCAAAAAAAGAATCCAGGAAAACCCAATATCCATTTTCTCTAGGCACTCATTATTGAAGGTTTTATTTTGCAAATAAAGTATCTGTACTGTACCATTTGTTCCCAGTGAGATATTTAAAGGGATTGTTTGTGTCAAAGTGGTGATGCAAGTTAAAGATGACTGGTTATTAAAGTAGTTTTCTTGTGGAAATCCATAGCTGAAAATGTTGAACCCCCATATTTAATTACAACATAATTTTCATTCGAAATACAGTAATTCACTTGCATAATATGGAGCAATGCGAACCAGAGGCTTTTGACAGCCAGCAGGGCGCACGCGCGTCGAGAAATCTCTTACAAACCTCTAATCCTTCCCTCCCTTTTTTCTTCTCACATATAGTATACCTTTGCGGGACTCCCTTTTCCCTCTCCAAAGGTCTCTGGAGTTCTTGGCGCCAAAACCAACTTCTCCCTCTCCACCTGGTATTTACAGTACCATACTTCACATGCATACTATACCTGGTTCTCCCCATATCTGTCTGGGCGGTTGCGCTCTTAAGAAAAATGAAATTTGAGAACCCAATGGGGAGGAAAATAAAATGGAAAATAAAACCGTGGTTGCTTTGCTGGGTGGAGGTTGGGTTACAGAAAAGCTGATCTTTCAGTATGTGACCATCATATAGTTTGACTGGAACTTTTTAAAGTATGCATCACTCAAGTTGGATAAACTGGTGCCATGTGGATCAAATTTCCTAGTGCTCCTGTACCACAATGGATGCTCCATATTTAGAGGAACTTAATACAAGCATCCCTAAGGATATTCGACAGTTACATCAATTCTTTACATAGATAACATTGATTTAAGTTTACAATTCACATCATGTAAGTCAAGAAGCAGATTAGGTAATACTTCAAGGAACAAGTCAAGAAAAGCATGGAGTTGGTTCAGATTAAGGATTACATTACCTGTAGTTACTAAGTTCATTGAATCAATAAGTGAAGCATAGAGTTTATTTATTGATGTAGCTTGACTCAATGATTGTAATTTTTGTCCAGAATTAGGACATATACTAAGGATGGTACTTGAACATGCAGTGGTTTGGTGGAATGAGAGCATTGGCTCATCTTCAATGTGGTTCTACAATGGAATTTGCTTCCTTTTGCCAACTTTTTTCTTGTGAAACATGATTTTTGCTCAAGTTTACCTGTGAAATAGGTTTTATTTCTTCCAGAGACTCATCAATAAAAGACCACACTAAACATTAATAGATGTATATCTTTACAGTCTTCAGCATAAAATTGAATAATTAGAATCAAATTGGATCTAATTGAAAAAATCCTGACAAGGTTGTGTTCTTCAATTTTTAAAAATTCTTAAATTTAAATAGGAGTGGCAACATTGCCACTATTTTCTGATTATCACTGATTTTTTGAAATTTTTTAGTTTCAGCATAATAAAACTAGCTTATTATATGCTATTATATATCAATTTCATGCTATTTCAGCTAGCATAATAAAACTAGAACAGCTAGAATGTCAGTACAATGCGCGCAAGCACCCTTTATAGATTTGACACTTTCCAGACTCAACTGCGCAAGCAGGACAGGGACATTGCAAAAGGGGGCAAGGTAAATGACGGCCAACCAGACAACTGACCTTGTGCGCTTTGGAGCAATGAGTTGCTATGCAACACTGTTTCACAATCCAGTTTGTGGGTTTTAAACATTGGTATCATTGGGCTATTGCAGGAAGTACAAAATATGGCTTGGGTTACAAACTCTCCCCAGACAAATTGAAAGAAAAGTTCCACCTTTTCAGAGCCAATCAGCTAAGTTTTTTGCAAAAGTGTTCTCACAGAAATGAAATCTCAAGTGAAATTTCAAAAAGATTGATGAATTGATTTATGAAATGTCTGGGCATTGATTCCCATATGACAAGTCCTTGCATCAAAAAATGTTTTCAGAGAATCACTCATGGGTTCAATTTTGAACTCACACATTTGTGTGGCACCCATATGAGGATTCTCAGATGCAGGAGTTCACTGGGTTCATCTGGGAACAAGAATGTGGCAAAAAGTCACACTCTGGGAAGAAACAGGTATCAATACTTGTTTCTTCCTTCCTGAGACATTCCAAATGGATTCAAGTCTCATTCTTGGCTCTTTTCAGGTGGAGACCACATCTAAAGTGAGTCTTGTGAAAGTCTGATGTGGTGCTATTTCTTGCTGATTTTAATGCCATTTCTTTTTCTGTATTTTTGGTGAAGTTTTTAGTGCAATTTTAGTTGATTTTTGGAGGCTTAAGAAGCTACACATGGCGCGCAACTTGTACGACAATGCCGCAAAAAGTCTGACGCAACTTGACGGGGAAGATCCTGACAGACACACTCAAGTCAAAAGACCAACAAAAAATAAGTCTGCAAGCGTATGTGCTAGTGTGGGATTCAAGATCCAACAAAAACTGAAAAAATGGGGTTTCTGCTAGGAGCGACCTCTACCACAATTTTGGTAAGTTCAATCTCAAAAATGCTCCCAAGACATGATTTTCCACAGCAAAATGTGTTTTCCAGGTACTATTGGTGATCCATATGCATGAGGCAAGCATCTGTTCAGAAGTTGGGGGCAGGTTGGTTTGCACAGATGTGTTATGAAGTCAGAAGACCCTCAAGTCACAAGTTCCATGTGGATTTTGTGAGAGATTCTTTGGACCTTGACTGCATCAGGTATAAGGGTTTGAAGGTTAGTTCCCTTTCACTTTAGGTCTGAAAATAAAAAACAAGTGATCAATCTATTTCTTTTCTTTCCAAAATTTCAACAAGAAGATTTAGTTCTTATGGCCAGGGTTTGTAAGTAAAACACAACTTCTTGATATAGAGTGCAATACGTATATTTCTGGTTTACCTCAGTCAACACCAGACTCACAAATGAATGTCAGTACAATGCGCGCGAGTACCCTTTATAGATTTGACACGTTCCAGATGCAACTGCGCAAGCAGGACGGGGACATTGCAAAAGGGGGCAAGGTAAATGACTGCCAACCAGACAACTAACCTTGTGCGCTTTGGAGCGATGAATTGCTATGCAACACTGTTTCACAATCCGGTTCGTGGATTTTAAACATTGGTATCATTGGGCTATTGCAGGACATAGGAAATATGGCTTGGGTTACAAGATTCAAGTCCCACACATTTCCTGTATGATCAAGATGAGAGGCAACCACTGGACAAGGGTGATGTTAATCTTGATGCTTGAAAGACAGTTGAGTCATCACAATGATTCATCTCATGTGTAAGTCCAGTATGCAGTGAGTTGGCACAGTATTTGCTTTCATTAACAATTCTGTTTAAAATAACTTTTAGATGACATCATCAGGCACCTCATCCATGGGATAATTAGAAGTAAAATAAGAAGGCAATTCAAAAGAGTCAAGCTATGAATGATCAACCTGATTTTATGGAGTGAGAGAAGAAGAAATGGAATTCAAAAGAAATTGAAGAGAAAATAGAGCTATAAAATCAATGCATGCTCTCATGAAGCAAGAAATCATCATCAAACACAAACCTCTGGAGAAAAGGGGAAGTTATATTATTTTTAATTCCACAACAAATTCACAATAAAAAACTGTAAGAAACTTCAGAAAAATTAATTCACAAAAATACATGACATAGTATTCTGCTAACAGTAACCAAAACAGTATTGCATTTATATATGTTTTATACTTCAGAACAGTAACAATAGTTGGGATGAAGCTCAAATCCAATCAATTCTTCACAAAATGACTGTCCAACAAACTCATGGGGGAAAAAATGGCAAAGCAAAACCTGAAATTGACAAGTCTCACAGGCAAGCATCTGCATTTTTTTTTTTACATGGAATTGCAGCTTTAGGAATTGCAGCAAAAATGCCTGGCCCAATTTTGTAATTTAATGACTTAATTTTAACAAGTAATTTTGCATCACCTTATCCACAGTCATATCCACCATAATGATGACCATGACTGACGATGTAGGCTTCATAATTTATAGACTCCAATCAAAATAGAAAATACTGTATTACGAATGAACTACCTACTGTACTGCATACCCCATCACCAGATTTAAAATAACGGCTTGCTTCAGATTTAATGATTCCACAGTTCGGAAGGATAAAAAAAATTAGCTACCTTAAAATTTCCACAGGACATTTCCTTTTCCACCAGCAATATGGAAAATAAGGGACTCTCACAGTACTGTACTAAATATCACACGGCTTTTCGGTAAGCATGTACTCAACAAAGTAGCTTCTCTTTCGCATAATGTACCTCCACGATCTGCTCCACTATCTCTCCTTCCATGGAAACACACATGTACACAAAAATAGGCATCAGCCAACAGGAAAAAAAAATCAAGCGGAATTTCCAAAGCACGTCTCTTCACACAGCCAACTCGCATTCTTTCGCACGTACATCCCATCTCATCAAACACACGTCACAAAAATTTCATCCACAATCGCATTCACTTCCTCGTCCAAAAAAAAAAAGACAGGAATCCCGAGTGGAAAATGAAGACAGAAAGATAGAAACCCCAGCCCACGTCACGAATATTTCCGCCAACACTCGGCGTGGAAGGCTTGAGATACCTTAGGAACACTTCCTCATCCATCACCGTCCGCCTTTCCACAACCACGACGATGAAAAAAGGAAAATCGCCCCTAAACGCAGGACTTCGACGTCCCCCGACTCGCAACATCCCTAGTCAGCAGTCGCTAAGGAACTGACACTGAGGCTTCGCCGGCCAGCCGATTTTTCCGCCCCACCATCTTCTTCCTCCTCTGGCACCGAAGCGCCTGTCCGTCGCGCAGTCTCCCTGAGTCACGATGTTAGTCCACAAGGCGCTGGAATGTTCTGGAAGCTGGCGGGATGTCGGACGTGACACTCCCCGCGCTCCGGTCGCCGCATCGCTTCTCTCAAAAAGGCAATAAGCCATTTTCCGGCATTTCCCACCTTCTAAACGATAAAATTTTACAAGCAAATATCTTGGTTAACTTGAAATGCAGCTGAATTACATAAAAAAGAGTGGAATGCATTACGGCACGGTCTTGGATCCACTCGTGGATGGGAGGTTGCATAATAAGTGGATATATATATATGTTGATATTGTTGACAGATACAAAACGGCTACTTCCCTTCAGAAACCCAAAAACTTCAACAGCAAGTAAAGAGAAGCTGCCTCACTTGGAGAAACGGATTCTCTCAAGATACCTCAGGTATTTCCAGTCACTTTGGATACTGAAAAAAAATTTCAGAAACTTGGAAATCTCTTGAGAACATTTAAAAATCAACATGTTAGCCACACACAATTTACAAGATCCTAAATTACCACTTTTCTAGATACCGGAATGATCCATTATCCAAAGCAAGGTTAAACATCCCAGTCCTGAGGCCAGAGGCTTTTGACAGCCAGCACGGCGCACGCGCGTCGAGAAATCTCTTACAAACCTCTAATCCTTCCCTCCCTTTTTTCTTCTCACATATAGTATACCTTTGCGGGACACACTTTTCCCTCTCCAAAGGTCTCTGGAGTTCTTGGCGCCAAAACCAACTTCTCCCTCTCCACCTGGTATTTACAGTACCATACTTCACATGCATACTATACCTGGTTCTCCCCATATCTGTCTGGGCGGTTGCGCTCTTCAGAAAAATGTAATATGAGAACCAAATGGGGAGAAAAATAAAATTGAAAATAAAACCGCGGTTGCTTTGCTGGGTGGAGGTCGGGTTACAGAAAAGCTGATCTTTCAGTATGTGACCATCATATAGTTTGACTGGAACTTTTTAATGTATGCATCACTCAAGTTGGATAAACTGGTGCCATGTGGATCAAATTCTATAGTGCTCCTGTACCACAATGGATGCTCCATATTTAGAGGAACTTAATACAAGCATCCCTAAGGATATTTGACACTGTTACATTAATTCTTCACATAGATAAGATTGATTTAAGTTTACAATGCACATCATGTAAGTCAAGAAGCAGATTAGATAATACTTCAAGGAACAAGTCAAGAAAATCATAGAGTTGGTTCAGGTAAAGAATTAAATTACTGTAGTTACTAAGTTCATTGAATCAATAAGTGAAGCATAGAGTTTATTTATTGATGTAGCTAGACTCAATGATTGTAATTTTTGTCCAGAATTAGGACACATACTACAGATGGTACCAGCTGAACATGCAGTGGTATGGTGGAATGAGAGCATTGGCTCATCTTCAATGTGGTTCTACAATGGAATTTGCTTTATTTGTGCCAACTTTTTTCTTGTGGAACATGATTTTTGCTCAAGTTTATCTTGAAAAATGTGTTATTCATTCCAGAGACTCATCAATAAAATACCAAACTAAACATTAGTAGATATATATCTGTAGTCTTCAGCATAAAATTAAATAATTAGAATCAAATTGTATTTAATTGAAAAAATCCGGACAAGGTTGTGTTCAATATTTAAAAATTCTCAAATTTAAATAAGAACAAAAAGTATATCTGGAGAGATAAATTCTGTTCAGCCAGTATTTTCTCTTTGACATAAATAATTTAGCTATTTTAAATGGTCATTGTGCAAGTGTTTTGTACACAGTGCATTTATGCATCATGCTTTTGTAAAATAATAGACATGAGTGACACACAAAATCAGGTTCAGTTTAGGAGTGGGACTTAAATGCCTCCGTCGGTCGCATAACAAAACACCCCCAAAAAGAGCACCGACCTCTTATTTACTTGTCTCCTGGATTATGCGACGACTTCGTGGGGGAGAAAAAGAGGCCCGCAGTAACTTGACTCTCGCATCATCTCATTCCCAGGGGATCAGCTCGTATCAAATAACAAACCCAGTTTCATTTTTAATTTAATTTTTTTAAATCCCATCTGTGCGTCTCTGGTTTCCTCCGACGCGGAGCGACATCTAGGGACAGCGGCTAAACGGCGCACCGAGGTTAACCTTGTTGGCCTTGGAAGCAGGAGTCGCGCGGGTCGCAGCGCTGGGGTCCACGCCATCTGACGGCCTGAGAAGGTACTGGAGCCACTCGTCGCAGACTAAGAGAGGGTAAGAGCCGACGTCGTAAGCATTGGCCATCATGTGGATTTGTTGGAAGGGCTCAGGGCGCAGAGGGCGCGTGTTGACTGTCTTCTTGTCCGGGTGGCGCACTGGGATTACTTTCACTTGCCTAGCTGTCGCTCCTCCCCTGCAAAAAAATAAATTAAATTTTAATGATTCAAAATACAGCAAAACCCTCACATGCGGACACTTTGACATAGGGACACTTATTTTCCAATAAAAATTAATAAAAAAGGCCTGACATGAGGACACTGACTCAACATAGGCACATTTTGTGATAAAATTGAAAATACATTTCAAGCCAAATTACAATAAACAGATATTTCAACCCTAAAATTGATGTAAGGAAAGTTCTTGGGCATTTCTCTCACCAATTTACCATCCATTTAGCTAATTAAAAAAAATTTACCTCCAGCATAGAGGGACTTCCTTCTCTCTTTTTCACTTGAATGTTATTTTTTACAGCGAATGCCAAAATTTATATTTACTGTACAAAGGTATCAGCATTGAATTCCTCAAATATCAATATTGTGTGGAAATATATTGACTGAATCTGTTTAAATTGGGAGACAATTTTTATTTTCAAGGAATTATGGTGAGTATTTTGTCCATAAAACACAAATTAAAAATTGTATAATGTATGTCCAAGGAAAACTCCCAATCAAAACTCTTGATGCACTTGGGGTCTAACTGCACTGCATGAAAAAGGTGCAATTGGATGCATTTAGATTACATTGGTTTTCTACTGTACTCAATTTAGGGATGAATTATCAGAGCAAAACATCACCTTGAAATACCAGCAGTGACAGTTGGTGCAGGAGGAACCCCAAAACAAGGGTCCCTGGAAGAACCCTTGCCATCATCCTGGTCAGGTTGACCTCTGAAAGTCCTAGCAATGGTCTTCTTCACTGTCACCTAACAAAACAAAACACATCAAATTATATACTTGTCCCATAAATAAATAAAAAAACAAGCAGAACTAAATACACACACCCTCTGTTCCAAAACAGCCTGTTGTGCTGAACCAGGACAACCCAGGGCACCAGCAGTATTCCCACTCTCTTCTATGATCTCAGTCAAGCTCTTTGTCTTCCTCTGTGATGCTCCTGTCAAAAGGGGAATTCCTCATTGAAAAATGGCTGCCTCCATATAAAAAATAAATACATATATATATTACAAAGATTTAGATTTACCCAACAGAGTTTGTGGTGTCTTGGGACACATGGCCTGAAGGGCACTCCTAGGATCCCTCTCAGAAGTGGCTTCATGCTTTCTCACTTCTTTGCACCCAGGTGTTGATCCTTTTCTTCCATCTGCCATATTTTTGGATTAATATTTATTTACTACAGAAAAAAAAGCTAAGAACAAGGAATTTTAAGTGAAGGTCCCCATCACAGTCCTGAGAACAACTTCAACTGGAAAATATTTCCTGGAAGGTTCCACCAAAAACTATCTCACATTACTATTTTATTTCTTCAGATCTAATTAAAATTAGCATGCCTTAGGTTTACTCATTTATTGCCATGCTCAGCAATGGGGGACCACATGAGGATATAAAAATGGAAAATGATTTTCTGGGAAGCTTAACCAGCAGTTCCTCCTCTGAGGTAATATTGGAAAACCTTGTGAAAGACATTTCTTCACAGAACTGTATTTCCTTATGCAGGAGAAACATTTCAGTGCTGACCTGGTGTCTTCATCCAGTGACTCACCAGGGGATGACCTGAGTGGCAGTGCAGTAATTATTTTCTTTGGTGTTTTTGGCATTTGTAACTACAGTATATTTGAGAGTGTTCATTTTTGCAGAAACAAGCAAAGAAGGATGCCAAATCAGCCAGAAGAGACTTGAGGGGCTTTGTCAAGGAAATGAGAATCACCTCTGAAGGGATCCCATTGGAACTGAAACTCCAGAGGAACTTGAACCAGGAGCACCACATGGAGCAAGTGGAACTACCACACATACCAAGTCTAGGAGAATCCCAGAGAACATGCAGGGCTTCAGAGAGGATCTTCAGAGTGTCCAAACAGAATAATCATCAGCAGCAGGAAGATGAACTGCCTGTGGTCCATGGGTTTTTTGAGGATGCCTCTCTGGGTCTGGGGACCAATAAACCCCAATTGGCACAGAACCTCAAAATAGTGACATCCAGTAGCTCTGAGAGTTCTCCAGAGAAGGCCCAGTTTATTAATGATCTCAATATCCCTTCCTTACCAATGGTCTCCACAACAGACCTACTGGTACCATCCCAAGCTTATCAACCACCAGCAGTCCACTCTGTAGTGGACCACAGCATCCATGACTCTGACCATGACCATGACCCATACTTCCTCAAGGACCCTGAAAAGGAAGACTATGGTCATCTGGAAACTGACTCTGTGCATGCTGACATCTCTGAATCCAGGCCCCTGCCAGAGCTACCAGACTTGCCAGAGTTGACACCTGATGACCAGCCAGTGAAACATGTCAAGGTCCTGTACCATCCACCAAGTCATCCAATGAGACAGTCTGAGACAGAGAGGCCAAATAAGAAGGGTAAAGCTGGCAAGGTCCTGGTAAGCACCTCCAAGAAGGTGTCATGGCTAGCAACCCCAGATGGTGCAGAAAATGATTCTGGAGGCACCACCTGTTTGGATGACTCCCCTGACAGTGACCATCACTCCTTTGTCAGACTCTCCACACTCCAGGCCCCCAAAAATAAGTGCTTTGACCAAGTGGACCATTTCTATGACTCACCCAAACAAAAGTGTGACACTCAAGAATTCAGCCATTTTAGTGACTTCACTATGGACCCTAGTAGTTCTCAGCTTGGAGGTCCTGGCTCTGCTGTGCCTGATCCAAGTTCAGAGAGTGAAAGTGATGACACACCCATCAACCAGCAGTTGCAAAGGAGACACTCTTCCTTGTTGATCATGAGATCAAACCATGAGTCTGACATGGAGTCTGCCAGTTCCCCAGAGTTCACTTTTGGTCCCATCATCTCACAGAACATGGTGAGGACCAGTGAACAAGGCAGGGCTCCTTTGCATAGCTCCACCAACATTACTGAGGAATCACAATCTACACTTTCTCAAGAAACATGTCTTGATGAGAGTCAAACAGATGTGCCTGCACCACCTGATGAGATGATTGGTGAGAGTAACACTGAGTCTCAGCAGGAACCAAGTCAAGGTGGAGAGTACAACCAACTCACCACCAGTATGAGAATGGGTGAAATTTATGAGAACTTCCCAAAGCCCAAGGATCCATCCTCAGTCTTACCAAGAGCCCCTGCTGCAGCTGGGACCATCATGTTGAACTCATCCATGTCCAGAATATGCCAACCACCAAGATCCATGAAGAAGACATGTGTGCCAAGTGTTTACAAGAGAAGCAAGACCTTGGGAACACTATCCTCTGAGACCAACAACAATGGGCACCAGATTTTGGTTGCTGCAGGTGCACCATCACAAGCCATAAGGTGCAGGAGGTCTCTGCTGGACAAGCCAATGGCCAAGACAGACTCATCAGGTTTGAATGAAAGCACTTCCAATAAGAGATCCACCACCACCACCATCAGCAGCACAAAGGCAACTCTTGATTCCACACATCATCAGAGAGCCTCTGAAATAACACTACCAACTGATACCAAGTCCACAGTGGTGACTACCAAACCCATGGACTCTGCTTATGGCACCCATGACCCTTCTACAGCTGCTGGAGACCTCATACCCTCAGACATTGGGATTGAGCTCAAGACAGTGGCCAGTGATAACATGGACTCTGATGATGTAGACCAGAAGACCAGCCCAACTATTGGTACACCAATGAAGGAGTTGAAAGGAAAAGCTGCAGTGTGGAACACTGTCAAGATTGGGTCCATCAGGAGATTCCAGCCATTGAAACCATCCCTCACAACCATCTCCAAGCCTGATGAGAGTCTGGTTCCTGTGAAAAGGGTATCCATTACTATCCCCAGATTCCAGAGTCCCAAGGTACAAGTACCAGAGTCCAAGCAACAGCAGAAACAAGGACAGAAGTTACCAAGTGGTATTCCAGATACTGAAAAAAAGACTAAATCAAAAACAAATGACCCTGAGGGGCAGCAGGATAATCAAACACAGTTTCCTGATGAATCCAATAATGAAACTGTTCAAAAACATACTTCAAAGAGTCTTGGCAGGCAGAGCCATCATGGTGAGTATACATACAGGGTAACACTAAAAAACAAATCTATGCATACCTTAACTACATACAGAGTTACATATAGACCTTCCCTATCACAAAAAATTTGGACAAAATCAGGATAGAAAAAAACTGAACAATTAATTTCCATTGTCTAATGTTTCTTCAAATCTTCATGATTTTTTATTTTATCATTGTCAATAAACTGAAACTATTCATAAAAAAAATACAAACTGTTCCTCCCATCAAAAGTATAAATTATCCAAAATTTAGGAAAGACAATGGCAGTTGAAATTATCTGATAAAACAATGAAAGTTGGCTTTCCTCTTAATAACAACTTCACAAATTTCCACCCACTAATTTTTTATTTATTTTTTTTCATTCTGAAAAATCTTTCCTCAAGCCCATATGGAATCTCACTTTTTGAACACATTCCACTTATTTTTGATTATACATTTTTATTTGAAATACACTTCTTCATGTGAGAGTCACTCAAAATATTTCACAGGTCCAGAGTCAAAAACTTATCAACAAGAAAACCCACAGTCCAGTTCCAAGGTGAACTACACCTCAGCAAAGAGAGACAAGTGTGGATTTGAGTCCAACTCATCCAGCCAAGACACCAAGAAGGTGACTATATTATCCACCATCAACCAATGGTGAACATGTTCTATTTTCATTTGTTGATTTGTCTCTGCTAGAAAAGGCAAATAATGGCAGTGAAGCCCAGGAAGAAGATTAGAGGCCTGATGAAGAAATCCTCAGAATGGCTGGCACCTCTGAAAATGCTCAGGTTCAGAGAAAGGAATTTGCACAGGGGCTTGCACCAGATATTGTACTCTTCCACTCCAAGTGAAGGCCAGCTGTGTCCCAAGGACTTCTCACACATGTGCCACCAGTGGAAGGACATCAAGTATGTGTCATGTCCCAACATGATGATTGACCAAGAGGACACATGTGTCATCCATGAGGCCAAGTCCAACAAAGTGTCTCAGTTGATACAAATGTGGGAAGCTTCCAAGGATGAACCTAATCTAATTTCCAGAGAAATCCCAAAAGAGTCTAGAAAGTTTCCAGACATGGAGATTATCAATACTTCTGGTCACTCCATAGACCATTTGCAGGAGACTGTTGCTTCACAGGATGCATTCAGTGTGACAGAGAGCAAACAAGAGTTTAATCCTATCAAGGAATGTTTTGCAGCCTCCATCAGTCCTTCCAGCAGAGAGGACCCTTTAGATGACACCAACTCCTGGGATGCTCCACCAGAACATGTTTCATCATCCATCCAAGAAATGGAAACCATGGACAATTCCCTGGATTCCTTCAAGGAGTCTTCATCAGCTCTTCAAGTACAGGAAACAGTGTCTCAGATTACAGAAGACCTTGATGATGCTTTCCAACAGCATGTGGAACCCATCCCTGAGGCATCCCAAAAGCATGTGGAACCCATCCCTGAGGCATCCCAAAGGCATTTGGAACCCATCCCTGAGGCATCCCAAAAGCATTTGGAACCCATCCCTGAGGCATTCCAACAGCATGTGGAACCCATCCCTGAGGACACTCAATCAGGGTCTGCTGTACAATTGTTCACACAATACTCTGCCTTCAATCAGGCTCTTCACCAGAGCTCAGCCAACTGTGCACCACTGGACCCTGAGCTGACAGCCACCACATCAGTGCAGCAAGCGCAAATGAGTGATATTGTCCAAGAGGACCAGCTGGAGGCACTGCTTTCAACACCTGTTGGTCAGTCAGTGGCTTCCTTGAAATTTTCATTTTAAAAAATTACTCCTTTTCATCATCCATCCAGAGAAGGATAAAAACTTGGGCCTCAGGTCAGCCTGGACCAAAGCTGGGTCATGTCCAAATGTTGCCACACCAGCTCTGTGTCCACCAGCTGAACAACCACCAAAAAGGTCTTCTGAAGGTTGGTATGACCATAACAAAGTAAAAATTGCTCTTAAAAGCATGGCTTTGAAAAATTAAAGACCATTATTATAAAAAAAACAATAATTTCAACAATAAAATAAAAAAAGATATGAAGACAGATGAGGAGGGATAATCCACCTGTTCCATTTTCTTGGTCTTCACCTTGTAGAAATACCCCAAGAGACCCATTTGGATGAAGAACCAGGTGCAGATGTTTCAGAATATGTCCCAGGATCCAGTGGTAGCATCATAGTCACTTCCAGGGACCACTGTGAGACAGTCTTGTCCAATTCCTTCTACTCCACTCCAGGCACCTCCAGCATGCTTCTAGACCAGAACCCAGACAACAGGATCATCACAACAGATGTCTCCTCTCACCTGGATGATGAATCCTCCACAACACAAAGCAGCATCACTCAGCACAAGACAACCCAGAGACCTGATACACCAGCAAAACATTGCACAAGGCCACTGTACAAGAATGCTGTCAATTTGGTGATACAGACCATCATGCCTCATCAAAAGGCAGTTTTCACTCAACAACCTGACCTTGCTTCCAAGAGGGTCAAGGAGCAGCAGAACATTCTGGGCAGCCTGAATATTGCAGAGAGTGCCCAAAATGAACCAGCAGAAAAGCCTTGCCACAGGAAAAAGCTGCACCAGAGGCCCAAGAAGCACCACCACAACAACTTCCTGGAGAGCCACCAAGTGGTACAGCTGAGACAAATGGCTGAACACGCATTGCACAAAGCTCAAGTTCTCACTGAGACCAGGAAAAAGTTCCTTAGCATGGCCTCAAACAGCCAAGCAAGGGCTTCACAGGCTTCTGCAGTGCTTCTAGGAAAATTTGTCCATGTCCCACGCAATAATAATAAGTCAAACATGATCCACACAATCAAGAAGAAACAGAATCATCATCATCATCACCAGGGACAAAATCCCACACCAAGGACAATTTTGCCACACAAACCCCAGGTCTCTTGGCCACCACTTGGTCTGCACAACTTGATGAAAGACATCCCTTCAGTGGACCTTGTGGACTTTGCATCTGGACTGTACCAGACTCTGCGCTGCTACACCACCACCACCAAACCCAGTCCAGCAGCTGCTTTCAAGAAGACCTGCTGCTTGCCAGGCACTGTGTCCATGAACTGTTCTTGCCAAACCAAGACCTGCTCCACCAGGGTGACAGAAACTGAACACATTCACACACTGCAAGACACTGCTGGTGATGTTTTTGAGATGCACTCTCAAGTGAAGAAGTGTGACAGTGACATCTGTGCTGCACTCAAAAGCTCCTTGGCTTACAGGGAAATGGTGCACAACCTGGTTGGTGACTGTGCTGATGACGGAAACCTCAGAAATTAAATCCCTCTTTTCTTGTCCTCTTGTATGGAAGATTAAAATCTATTCATGTCCTGAACTTTAAACCAAAAAATCATGCAGAACCAGAGTTTTGAGCAAAACCTCAACTTGTTCAACTAAACCACACAAAATCAAAACAACTTTGGCAATACACTACAACCTCTTGGACAATAGAAAAAAAAACAAAATCTAGTTGCCAAAACTCTTGTTGGATGAGACTTGGTGCAGAGATTCCCACAGTGAATTGTCCACACAACAATGAAACACAGATCAACCATCAAGCTTTCTCCCATGAGTTTCAATGGGCAATAAGATGCAGGCCACAGCAGCAAGAAGGGCCAACACAGCATATGTTCCTGTGGCAAGAGCAAGTGAGGTTCTCAACAGCACCTGAAATAAGAATGACACACATGATGATAAGCCTTTAGTACCAGCATTATTGGTCACCTAGGACAACTGACCTGAGCCACAAATGGGGTCACCATGGCTCCAAAACGCGCAGCACCACTGCAAGTCCCCACTCCAACAGCTCTCAGGGATGTTGGATACACCTGTCACACATTCAAAAATATTATCCAGGGCACAATAACTTGGTGGTACCACCAAGAAACTCTTGGCAATACAAAAATTGCTTTTTCTTTTAATTCTTGATCAAATTTCTTGATCTAAAAAATCACATGGTTCACTATACCAGTGTTCCCCAATCTGTGATCCAGTGCCAGTCCACAGCAGTTTTTTTGCCAGTCTGCAGGAAATTTTATTTTAGCATAACGAATTTATCACAAGTGGAAATGAGGTCTGTTGTCTTTACGTGCAATTTCAAAAAGGCATAGGGCAGTCGAAATTGTCTGATATTAAGTATAAGGAGGCTTTTCCCATTCAAAAATACTTGAGACAAATTTTCCCCTCCTGAAAGGAATTATTTCAGTATTTCATTCAAAGAAACCTTTCTAAATTTTTGAAGACATTCCACTAAATGAGCTTCATGGAATCTTGGCTTAAGTTTTGCAAAGAAGCAGGAACTTTCTTGAGTCAACAAAAGTTCTATGAAACTTTGCTGGTCCAAAAAAAGAGTTTCCTGGAAATTTGCTGGTCTGTGGGCCTAAGAAGGTTGGAGAACACTTCCCAATACTAAAAAATAAAATAATTATAGTAGATTAAAAAATTAATCTAAAAAACCACGTTTTCAAAAAGCAAAAAATAACCTTAAATGTGGTGCGCATCTATTTCATTTGTATTTCACTTCTTCCCAACAATCTCCATGCGCACCACGTTTAAGGTTATTTTTTGCTTTTTGAAAACGTGGTTTTTTAGATTAATTTTTTAATCTACTATAATTATTTTATTCTTTTTAAAAAATATTCTTAAAATTTATTTTTTCACAAAAGATTGCATTGTCATCAGTTTCTAGGCTATCCTGAAAGTTTCAGCTTGATAGCTAGTCGGGAAGTGAGTGAAATTTGAGTTTCAAAATTTGATCTGGACAAACAAACAGACAAGAAAGTGAGTTAATAAAAACGTGTTAATTAATTAGAAAAAAAAATGTTCCAGGGGGTGGGATTGAACTCGGACCTCTGCGACCAATTCAGTTCACCATGGGTTTTTTTCTTGGGGCCAAGGAAAACCTGCTCAAAGTTTTATTATAGAAATCTACTATAATTATTTTATTCTTTTTAAAAAATATTCTTAAAATTAATTTTTTCACAAAAGATTGCATTGTCATCAGTTTCTAGGCTATCCTGAAAGTTTCAGCTTGATAGCTAGTCATGAAGTGAGTGAAATTTGAGTTTCAAAATTTGATCCGGACAAACAAACAGACAAGAAAGTGAGTTAATAAAAACGTGTTAATTAATTAGAAAAAAAAAATGTTCCAGGGGCTGGGATTGAACTCGGACCTCTGCGACCAATTCAGTTCACCATGGGTTTTTTTCTTGGGGCCAAGGAAAACCTGCTCAAAGTTTTATTATAGAAATCTACTAAAATTATTTTATTCTTTTTAAAAAATATTCTTAAAATTAATTTTTCACAAAAGATTGCATTGTCATCAGTTTCTAAGCTATCCTGAAAGTTTCAGCTTGCTAGCTAGTCTGGAAGTGAGTGAAATTTGAGTTTCAAAATTTGATTCGGACAAACAGACAGACAGACAGACAAGAAAAGTGAGATCATAAAAACGTGGTAAAATAAGGTATATAGTCAATCATCCTCCAGCTATTGAGTCTTTTAGCAACAATCATCAATTTGCTTACCTCAGGGGTGTAAACATAAGCTGCTTGAAAAACACCTGACACAGCACCTCTGGCAGTGAACAGCAAAGCAGTCAAGAATGTCCTCCTGCATTCAAAAAGTAACAAATGATCAAAATATTGAAAGGACCAGATCAAAAGCAAAACACTCACCCTGGATAACACACAAACAACATGGAAAGAGTGAATGCAAACACCACCAGCTCAATGGCCATAGTCTGCTTCCTCCCAACCTTTTCAATGATCATTATGGTGAAAAATATCCCTGGAAACATAGTTTACATGAGTAATTTGAGCTTTTGGGAGATGCTTTAGTGGTACTCACCAGGGAACTCAGCCAAGGTTGTCCACAGCAAATCAATGTAATCAGAGTGATTGAGTGACTTGCACTGAACAGAGCATGACTCAGACTCCATCTTATCTATAGCACCACACAATTGCTCAGAGGGCACTTGGAACAGCTCTGTTGTCATCAGCACCACACCATAGTAGCAAAATGCACAAGTAAACCTGTTAATTACAAATATATTTCAAGTGTTCATCAGTGATGAATCTTCAAGTCCAAGTTTTCTGGGTACACATAAATTCTCTGAACCAACTGGTTCAACAAAATTGTACAAAACATCCAGTGGTTCAGAATGATGAAAAAAGAAGAAACCTCTCTCTCTCTCACCAGATGAACCACAAAAGAAAAGAGGTCCACTTCAGGTCTGGCATGAGAAGATCAGAGAACCTGCCTCTTCTCCAAGAAGAATATCCATGGCCATCATCCACAATCAGTCTGCCAAGAAGCATGGATTTCCCATTTTGGTCAGCTATCTTCTTCAGGGTGCTCAGGGCCTTGTCAGACTGACCACTTGCTGCATGGAACCTGGCACTCTCTGGCATCCACTGAAAAAGAAAAGAAAAGCAAAATTATCCTCATTCTACTCCCCAACAGTTCCCAGTAGAATAGGAACAGACAACATCTCAGAACTACTGCTTACTCAAATATTGTAATTTGCAAGGCTTGCTGAAAACTCAGCCATGTTGTTTTCATTGACAATGGGCAGGAAAAAACATACTTCTAAAAACTTCAACTCCAAGATAATACTTTGTTCCAGTGCATTTCAATTATTTACTGTGTAATTACTCTACATTTCAGTATTACTCATAATTAAAATTATTCATTCAATTGATAAATAATGTTTCAAAATTATGTTTATTATAACTTCAAACTTTTTGTAATTTTGAAGAATTGCAAATCCTCATTCAACACTTCAAAGTTTCTCTTGACCATAAGAAAAACTATATCAAACAGGAACATGCTGGACAGCTAGGAAATATTTTCACAAGATTTCTTGAAAACAATCCAGTGGAAGGAACAACTCACAAAGCAGATTAAACAGTAGATGAACACAGGAAAAGAGGATATTGCCAAGAAGGACCTCCAGCCCCAAACTGGCATGACATAGATTGCCAACAGCACTTCCAGACATGCTCCCAAGGCCCAGAAACACTGTCAAAATAAATAAAACAGATACATCAGAATCTTGTTACATCAAAGCCATTCTTTAGAACCTGCAAAACACCTTTGTTATAACAAAAACTATAATAAATAAGCATTCTTCATAAGATTATTATACTTGGAAAGAACCAGCTCATCATCATGAAACTACTTGCCAAATGAGATGAACTCTTTTGCTAAAAAACCAAATTATCAATGATGCAGATCAACACATAATTCAGTAATTATTCTCAAAATTCATGCTTCAAAATAAAATTCAAATCTTTGAATGAGCACAAGTTTTGCAGACACTTTAGAACCAACAAAAGGATCAGCACACAAATCCACCATAAAAAACACAATGTAAAACTAACCTTATAAAACAAAAAAGTACAAAATTCATTCAATTATCCAGGAACACAGCCAACATTTCCAATAATAATAATAAAAAAACTTACATCCAGCAAGATCACACATCTGGCTCTTTGCGCTTGCGGCAAAAACTCTGCATACAATGTCACACTGCAAGCAATAAAATCAAACAGTTTTTTGGTCGGCTTCCAAACATTTTTTTTACACACAGCACAATAACAAAAACACAGAATTACAAGAAAAGGTGAAAATTGGACAAGGAATTGAACTCACGACTGCGGGATGCATCCAATAGCAAAACCCACTAGAGACCTTAAAAGGATCAACCAGATGTAAGTTGGTGCTGTGGAACTGAGGATTCCATAATAAAACAGCAACCAGGCAGCTATCAGCAGACCCTGTTGACAAAAAATATTTCTCATAATAAAACAAAGTAATTGGAACATTCTGGAAAGAAACCTTCCACATAACAGAACATCAAGACTCAAGATTGTGGCTATAATAAAATGACCAAACCAAATTAAACTAAAGGTATTCATGATAAAAAAAAATTGGTTGCAAGCAAATCCTGCTGTAATTCCAAACAAAAAACTCACAAACCACCAGTTGCATTGCTTCAAATCCACATAAAATACATTTAAAAGAATTGTTGAGCATGTATGCAGTTCTAAAAAAATATTGGCAACAAAACCCAAAATCACAGTCTAAAATTTGGCATGCAGTCAATCAAACTTACCATCTTCCTTCCATACTTGTCACTGAAGTTGCCCCAGAAAGGTGCACTGATCATCATCCCCATAAAGACCATCTAAACCAGACAACAAAATACACACAGGGTTCTCAAAAATTCAAACAAAACAAAAAAACCTCACAGTAGTCATGAAGGCTTGTCTCCACTGTGAAAGACCCCATTCACAGTGTAGAGCAGGTGCCAGGATGCTCAGGATCATCATCTCCATTGAGTCTGCCATCCAGCACAGCCCTGTGATGAAAGACAACCTGATCTGGAACTTGCCAAATCCCAGTGCATTCACAGCTTGTTCCACAGTGAAGGAATCTTAGAAAAAGAAAAAATGCAAATTAAATAACATGAACATCAGACATTCAAAAAAATCCCACAAATCTTGGGAAGCATAAACACAAATAATCATCTCAACAATCCAACAGCTGATCCACATAAGTAAAATTTCTTCCAAGAAATATATTCTTGAAGAAAAAGAAAGGATAAAAAGAGATTTCTTGGAGAAAATTGGCTCTTACATAAAATTTAAAAAATGTCTATCACAGTACAAAAACCATTGATTAGATAATCAATAAATTCCATAAATCCTTGAAAACATGACCAAAAAAAAATATTTATCTCAAGCAATCAACCAGTTGATCCACATGAGTAATTTTTTTAAACAAGAAATGCATTCTTAAAAAAAAAGATGTCTTGGAGCAAGTTGGCTCTTTGATACCCAGAAAAATCTTCCAGAAGAGCTCAATAGATGACACTAACATCCAAACTTCTTTTCCAACTCTTTAAAACCCTACACCTAATTCATACACATGTAAAATTCTAATCTCAGGATCAACACACACTTTCCCAGTCATCAGCAAAAAAAAAAAAACAGACATTCAAACACATGCATAAATCACCAATTTCCAAGGATTTTCGATAAAAAAAAAATTGCCAATAAAACGCAAGGATTTCCACGCTATCTTCAATTTGCAAAAGATGGAAATATTCGACGCAGAACTGACCATCAGGGACGACTCCAGCCACAGCAGCAGTGAGTTCAATTTGCACACCAGGATCCAGCTCTTGTGGCAAAGATCGTTGTCCACTGCTCGAAGAACTCAAGGCGGATGCAGCAGATATTGACGAGCTAAAAATTGGACAAAACAGCAAAAAAAATAATTAAATAAACTTTCGACACTCGGCACAAAAATTGAAAAAAAACCTTAATTTCTTCCACCCTTTTTCACCGCACCACCAAGCATTTCAAGTTCATAATTTCGATCAAATTTACGTCCTAAAACACCGAATCAAATTATTCTCACCTCATCTCCAATAAATTCATTATTATTATTTTTTTCTTCAATAACCTAGTTGTCACACAATGATTCAAGTGACATCTATGTGATATCCCTTAAAGCAAAATAAAAAAAATATTTGAAAATACTGTAATACAATTTAAAAAAACAGTATTGTAAATCGTTTTCGTCACAAAAATATCATTAAAAAAAACCACCGACTTTATTCTTTGCAGATTTACACAAACCCGCTACAACGAAATTCAAGGGATAAGGGAAAATTGAGAATCTAGGCATAAAGGCATCCTTATAACATAGGAAAAAATATTTTTTATGCATAGAAAATCGTCATAAAATTATGCTGAGCATTCCCAAAAATTCTTTTCGCCCGGAAATTAATTTCCCATAATTTTCGCAACCTCTAAATTATTTTCCTATCTCCGGAAATTTTGCAAAAAAAAATCGCAGAGCAGCCAAAAATGCCAATAATTATTATTAAAAAATGAATAAAATAAATGAAAAATGCCACCCACTCGTGAGCTTCGCCGCCATAGTCATGCTTGGCGGCGTCCCGGTGGCCAAGAATGGCGGCTCTTTCCGTCGTCGCCGCCGCCGGGGAAATGGCGGTCCGCAAAAATCCCAGTCCGTGAGGCATGACTCGGACGACGACGCGGGATCAGCGATTGACAAACACAGCAACACAAACGACGTTGTTGTCGGTGATGTCGACCAACATTTCACTCGCATTCACACGAAGAAGTAAAAAAAAAAACTCACACGGCAAAAATCGACTCAATCACTTCGTCTTTTTATATATATATATATTTTTTAAATTTATTTATTTTTCTGCGGTCGAGAAATGTTTATTTTCCCTCTGGAAAAATTGTTCCTGGAAAAAATAGAGTTTTCTACATCAGGTTAAATTCTTCCTACTTTAAATATACATATTTTTTAATGTACGACGAGAAGAAAAAAAAATCTCTCCACAAAAAAAGAAGAATCGCGGCGAGATTGCAAACAGAGAACGATAACGACGAAATTAATCGCCAAATCCGCTTTCAAATATCCTCTGCCAATTTTTTTCAAAATTTCCGGATCAACAAAAAATCATTCATTTGCAACCGGATTCAAGACAACAGGTTCAAGATACCATGGTTCAAATGTAAAAAATAAATGAATAAAATAAATACGACTGAAAAACGCTTCATGTTTATTTTCGTGTGAGAGGGAGAGAGAAGAATGCAAAACACGTCCGGTTCAAGAATGTTGTTCATAGCGGGAACAGAACAAGTGAATGACCTTTTGGGTTCGGGCTTTTGAAACCAGCAACCCATAGTTTTTTTTTTTTTTTCCAGGGTGTGGTGTACTGATATGACCTTTTCTCCAGTCCTCGACTTGGAGACACTCGGTTCAAACGTCTTTTTCTCGCTCAAACACAAATATATAAATTTTTTCAACTTCGTGAAAAAACGTTCGCATTCGCATACATTTTCCAATTATATCGATTTCGCGATTTTTTGTTTCGTGCGCGAAACGGAAGAAATGGGCAGAACCACGCAGTGTTTTTTGCGAGAAACAGAGAAACAGTTTTCATAAAATAATTCAAACAATTTCTCCGAACCCCCTTTTTTTTTGCAGAAAAGATTTATTTTTTGGCAGAATTATTTCGTATTCGGAGTTTGTCTGGGCTAAGAAAACGAATAATTTTAAAAACACTGTAAATTATTTGCATTTCGTCGTAATTCTTTCGCTGGATAATTTCAACCAAGTTTTTTTTTTTGCGCACATGAAAAAATAATTGGCAGCAGCCAAAAGTGTTTTCGAGAAAATGCGAATTTTACTGAAGTCTCATTTTTACGTCATTTTTCATCTTTACGAAATTGTCATCAATATTTTATTTCCAACTCTTTTCTTTTCGGCGTGTAAAAAAAAAAATGGAACCACATCAAAATTTTGTTCGGAAAAGCCCAGAACATTACATTTACACTTTACCTCAAATCCCTGAATTCACAGAAATTTTCTTTTCTTTCTCAAGCACAATTAATAACGCAGGAAAACAAAAAAAAGTGGAAAAGAACCCCGGAAGTGGGATTCGGAAGTTGAACATGGGTTATTATCCTTGGTGCCTCGGATTCACGACTGCTGCTCTACTTTTCGGAGTGGTTTTCTCGGAAACAATTGACGTGAAAGGACAAAAGGACGCCGCCATGTTCAAGGTAAGAATTTGATTTTTTTTACAAGATTTGAGATTGAGAAAACTGACTGAAATAAAGTCATCTAAACACGTTTTCAGTGTCCTTTCTTCGAATTTTATTGACAGGCACACGAAAGCCAACATAAAAATTGGAGGAATTTAAAATTGAGTAAAACAAAATACGTTTTAATTATGGAATAAAAATGTGGAAATTGAACTTGGACTGAAATATGACTAAAGTTGAACTGGAACAATTCGACTGGAATAATTTCAACACACACATCCACATTTTCTGTGATTAAAATTTTTTTGTTGGCATTTAAACAATAAAATTATGGGTTAAATGAAACATTTCACAAAACATAACTGAATATCAATTTCCTCATACAGTACATTTTAAAATTCAGCTTCTCAGCACACATATTTTAAAATTCGAAGGCACAAAAAAAATCCGCAAAAATTTCGCGGTCAACACCACAAAGTACGGTATCCAAATTTGCAACTTTTTAAGGTACTTATTTGAAATTATAAGCCACGGGTCCAACCAAAAATTAGGGACACGAAATTTTTTCCGGTGGAAGCAATTCTGCTGAAAGCCATCATCACATGCAAAAAATAAAAATAAAAATCGCGAGAGGATACAGTAACAGTACAGTATTTCCGGAAGAAAAAAAAAACCGGATATCCTTTTCCGCACAGAGGAACATAAATCAAGAAATTACTTCCCGCCTTTCTCGCGCCAGATGAGGAAACCCAGGAAATATTACAAGACACCGGAGGCATCATTAATCACTCTCAGAAAATAACAATAAAAATAATAGCCTACAATTATATGACATCATACGAAAATAACCATTAACTTCCTGTAATTAACACTCCTTTTCTTTCTTTCCTCCTTCACTTTGAAAACTTCTTGAAACAAGAATCACTTTCAGATGAGCGAAATCTTGTCTGTTTTTCAAACAAGGCTGAAAGAAAATGCCAATCGAATCACGAATTATTGTTTTTTTTTTCTTCAAAAATTCAGAAACGCCTACTTTTTTTTACTTTTCTTTGTTGAAAGTCAACAGCACCAGGATTTTTCAGATCTTGTTAAAATACCTCAAATGTAGAAAACGTTTGAATTTAGACACAGAAATAATTTTAAATACAGTATTTAAGCAACGTACGTAAGTTGTTACGGCACTTCGAAATTCATTTTTAAAATGTCAAAATCCACGTTATTCGTTTTTTTTAATTAAATTCGAATGCGAGTCAGACGAGAAACTTTTTGGAAAAAAAAAACACTGCTCATATTTTTTTAAAACATGAAATTCAAAATTCTTCTTTTTTTTTTTAAAGGAGATGAAGTTAAGTATCAATTTATTATTTTTTCAATTACAGAAAGAAAAAAAAAACTCCAGGGGTTTCCTCTTTTCAATTCCAAAACGCAATGACCGCTGTACATTTTTTTCTATCTTCATAAATTGAATAATTGATCAATTTAATTATTTTTTATTCCATGCAGGAAGGAACAATTGGAAGGGCATTGACTGAAGCCCGTCAACTCCTTCGAATCCCCTTCGTTTCAGACAGATTTTTCATCCCGATCCTGATGCCTGCGGCTCTTGGGGCCCACTTCTGGTTTCGTAAGTACAGTATATATTAAAAAATATATATTTGTTGACCCGTTAAATATTTTTAAGAGCACTTATTTTTCTGAGATTAATTATGCCTCATCAAATATGACTGACCAGCGATTACAGAAAAAATAAACAAGGGGATTTGACAGTCGTTTTTTTTTCAAATCTTTTCCTCATCTTTTGTTGATAGCAGATCATGTAATTTTTTTAAATGATGCCTGTGCCAAATTCTGATAGTTCTGAAAAAGCTGCTGATACATTTTTAAAAATGTTTACCTACAATTTATTTTAAAATTTATATGTTCAGTCTTGATTTTTTCATGGCCCCATTTTTTTTTGCTTTGTTAATTTCAAGCAGGAAAAATTGCGATAAACATTAATTCGAAGCATTCAAATTCAATATTTTTCTTTCTCTTGTAGAAGCCACATAAATTACGTCCTTTCTGGGAGGTCTGGGGAAAATTAAGCATTGAATTTGATTTGTAAATAATTTTCAAGTCATAACTCGGTTAACATACTTTTTAAAGAATTGGTTATTACTGCAAGAGAGCAAGTCCATTAACCGAGACACCACTGTACATTAATTTATATAATATTTAATTTTTTAAACAAGAAATTATGATTCACCAAAGAACACATTAAGTCCATTAACTGAGGTACTACTGCATTTTACTTCATATAAAATTGAATTATTTTCAGTTGCACCAGCAAGAAATGATAATTCACCAAAGAACACATGAAGTCCATTAACTGAGGCACTGCTGAATTTTACTTTATGCAATCCTGAATTGTTTTGGTAGATGTGCCATTAAGGAATAATGCACACAACTGGGATATAACAAGTCCATTAACCGAGACACCACTGTATTTTACTTTATATATACAGCATATAATATTAAAAGGTTTTTAGACGCACCAGCAAGAATTAATTCACAACGCAACACATAAAGTTCATTAACCGAGGCACTACTGCATTTCCTTTGCTAAAATTCTGATATATTTTTTTCTTTTTTTGTAGATGTTCCAGCATTTTTGGGTTTCGTGTTGGGTTTTTTCTGGCCCTTCTACGAGTACCTAAAAAACGGGTACACGTACTACCAACCCGGCATCATCTGGGACCGGGACTTTACAGAGTTCGCAACCTGGTACTTCAAGCACAAGATCTACAAAAAGAAGTACTGGAACTTGGACGCCTACTTGTACACTTACTTCAGTGATCACAATTCAAACCTATTGACACTCTATGAGGTGAAGAAGGTGGAGAAACCCAAGGATGATGATGATCATGGATATGGTAGTGGGGAAAAGGAAAGCTACCAATTGGAGGCATCCAAGACTCAGACAATGGACGAACTGCTCAGTGACTTAGTGTCAGACATGCTCAAGGCTAGTCCCTATGTTGAGGACTTTGTAAGAGACATAACAGCTGGGCCTGGGTTTGAGGAGATAAAAAAGGCTGTGAAACAAGCCATGGAAGAGCAATTTGGTGGGCATTCAGAAGAAGAAGAAGAAAATGAGGATGATCATGATGAACAACTACTTACAGAGAATTCTTCATACATTGAAGAACAAGTTGGTGAAGATGAGCCCTTCTCTGAAGACAGGAAGGGCACAGTGATCCAAAACACAGGTCAGTAAGCAGAGGTACACACTCTGGCAACCCCAACTTTTCTTCATCTTCATTTGTCACTCAGTGAGGGATGGTAAATTTGTCAATGGTGCCAAATTAAAGGCATGTTAATCACATTTTACCACTCTGTAGGTACCACAGAGGCATAATAGATTATTGAAGATCCTAATGATATGAGGTCAATAAAGTGAAACCAATTTAATCCAATGGAAAAGGTCAATATAGTGGCCTATGCCATTGATCCTGTATTATGAAACTAGCCAATTTTGGATCATTCAGATTATCCAGAGCATAATTTTACTTAAGTTCTCAGAAGAAAATATTCAGTATTTCAATGAAAAACTGACTCTTTGCATACATAAGAAGAGTAAACAATTTTACATGTTCTTTTATTTCAAAACGTTAACACTGACTTGACAAAATTTCCAAAGTTTAAACTCAATACTTGCAGCTTTAGTGTCATGCAATTCAGTTCAAATTGCACTCACTGTATTAATTTCGCAAATGATGACTCATATCTTTCCTTGATTTCATTCCCATATTTTGTAAAAAAAAAAAACCATTAGAAGTTATTCATATATTGTATTCATTACAATATTTATATGTCTTCGAAGTTATTCATATTGATGCATTATTACATAAAAAAACGCAAGCAATTTAGAGAAAGGAAATTTCAGAATCGGCTTGCTTTGCAACAATTATTCCAATCAGTTCAAATTTTCCACAACAGAAAATGGCACTAACGGAAAAGTACACTGTGATAAAAAATTTATCGACACTTCTTCAAAAACGGCTCGGAGAAAAAAAAAACTTACGCATGCAACTTTCTTTCATCATTTCAAAAAGCAGGTGTCAAATCGCAAGAAGACTCTCCTAAGTTATCAGAAAACGAGGACACAACGACGGCTTCTCAGACTGGAACGTCGACTCTGGAAACTAGAAAGCTGTCGAGAAAATTCCGACATTTTCTCGGGAATTTCCTCCATTCTCTGGGATAAAGAATTCGCTTTATTTGTACAAATGTGGGGTCTGTGTGTATTTGAATGATTTTTTCCCCCTCGTCTCCGATCACTCAAAGGTTACGAGATTAAAAATATCCCATTGAGCTCTTTCATTCCGACTACCGTTGCCTTTATTTCTGTCTCTTTCTGAATAGAGAATAATTAGCGGAAATCGAGTAATTCAATCCACTCGATGAATCTCATCGTGAGAATTGCAGATGAGAAGAAGTATACAGTATTTCTCAAGTTGGTTTTCACATTATCATGAACTCGGAAAAAAAAATCCACGAGTTCGAAGTACAGTACAATACAACGAAAAGGTGAACCCTTCCCAAAATGTGCCATCAGAAAGCTTTTTCCCGCTAGAGGTGCTCTTTGACTGATTCTCAGCCGTTCATCTTGTGTGTAGAGATTTCAGAATATATGCGCAAATTGAACAATTAGCTCAAACACAACACGGAAAACTTGAGACACCATCAAAAGCGGGTACAATACTTGACAAAAACACGGACTAGTTTCCCACCTTTCGCGGAACTACGACTAAAATAAATCTCAGGCACCCGGCTGAAATGTTTCAGCGCCATGATAGATTCGATTCTGATCCCCTCTTGTTTTCTCTCTCTCTCACGAGGGTCAATAATCTCCGACGATTCACATTCATCAGTTCAATCCGAATTTCATTACACAAATCACAGCGGCAACAGTCGCTAACCGGGACTCAACGTTCCGACATCTTCGCCGGAGAAAAAGCGTCACGTACTTCCTCTCATCGCAAAGCCCACCGGAGAACTGACTCTACTCCCTCCCCGTGCACATCCACTATCCCTCCTTGGACACCCCGTGCGGGGTATGCAACTTGGGCTTAACGCGCGCAAGCGCGATACCGTAATTCTACTGTACATCCACCTCCTCGTTAGGCAATGCGGTACTGTATTCAAAGCAGACGGTAGGTGACTTTTCGACGGCTTGGCAACTTGAAGGAAGACCGCGCCGGGCGCGACACGGAGAGAGGGAATGGGAGGCATTCCACTCGCGACTCCTTCTCAACCTTCTCCGTGCGCTTGTGAATATCGTACTGTACTGTACCTAGACTCCCTCTGTCTGAGCATTTCCATTAATTCATGCACCGGTGAACCTTCACTCTCTTGGAGGATACGGAGTGAGTTGGGAAGGGAATGCTAATGCCGCGCCTGCAGGCGCGACTCTTCAGCACCTCCCTCTGGAGATGTTGGTCAGTGTCCACCAGGTAACCTATACGGCTGTGTATAGCATCCGCGGGGACAGATTGTGCAGTGGTACACTTTCTGTGAATTTTCTTTTTGCACGAAGGACTGTCGATGCCAAATATTTTTGCATATGATAATATTCCGCAATTTTACTTGAAAAATAAATACGAAGTACAGTAGTTCTGAAAAACCAAGTTGAGAGGACTTGATTATATTGAACATATTAATTTTCTACCAAGTTTTTGTCTTTTTATTTTTAATTTATATTGAAGTTATATTCATTTTGAAATTACTTTGAGAATTAGAAAGGGGGTTTACAATTAAGGAGCCATTCCATATAGGATACTAAATAGATCTCATGACTGGGTTGTCAAATATCTTCAATTGTTCATTAGTGTATGTAAAAGGGTTTCATGAGTTTGGTCAGTTTTATAGAATAGATGGAATTTTTCCAGAGCAATGTCACACTGATTTTTATTTTTGCTGAATTTGTTTTAAATTGAGATTGTACAGAGAGTTCAAAGTGAGGAACATATGCTTACTAAATAAACATGCATTTTTATGAACCTGCAAAAAGCATGAATGACATACAAATTTTAAAATCATTGAAACTTATGTATTGTATGGTCAATGTATTCTAGCAGATTTGAGATCCCAGCTTAATTGAACAAAAGTTCTAAAAAATTTGACAAATTTAGGGGACATCCTTGCAGAAATGTCCATAACCTGGATCCTACAGCAAAAATAGGTTTGCTTTTTTTAAAGTATAGTAATGTACTGGCATAACTGTACAATACTTCAATCCTATGTCAGGTCTTTCCAGCACAGTACAGTATTTATGTGACTTATTTTAGCAGGACTTTTGATACAAGTCAATATTCTCAACACTTCTTGGTGTACATTTTGGCCAAGTACCACCTGTCCAAGATATGCATGCCCTCAAACCCTTTATTGTGAAAAGGCCCTTAATTTGAGTTGACACATTTACTCACTGTAGTAGCTAATATACAACATGTGTATGAACCACTAACAAAACACTTCCATAATCTGTTTTTATCTCCTGAAGATCTAGTTCAAAAGGTGTCCAAAATGTCATAGATGAATCACTTGTGTTATAGTGAAAAATATATTTTCTTCTGGGCATGCGCGGCTCATCCGCGCGGACAGCTGGCAGTATGGTACACATTATTCGATTGTGACTGAACTTGGGAACCAGTTCAACGGATTCCCCCCCTGGGCAGGGAAGCGCCAAGTTCGCAGATTTTCCACTGCTGTGGTTCCGAGTGGGTGGACGGAATCCATGGGCTTCAAGACTTGTCCACTTTGGCAGCTCAAATGCACTGGTTAAACAGGAGTGCTTGTCACCCTGTATATGTATATATAAAAATTTGCTGGGTGATGTTGCAACATATCAGATTACTGTTCTAATATACAAGTGATTTCTGACAGTGAGTGTGATCCTGCAGGATAGGTATTTGTGGTGGGCAGATTGACAGACACAAGTGCTGGCAATCAGACATATACTGTAGTGGTGTCTTGGTATTATTTCCTACAGTGGGCAGTTATCAGAGATGATCATTTAACAACTGCTGGTTTGTGCATCCAAATCATATTTGTGGTTCCATCATGTGTTTAGAAAAGCCATGGTCCTGTTAAATGTACTGTACTGTGTGGATTACAGTGTACAGTATCTTAATGGAAATTTTGTCAATCTGAATTGATTATATAGATAAGCCATTCCTACAGTAATTATACTGGTCCTGTAGGATTAATATTTCCTGATGGACAGATTGCATGAGGTGATGAGGAAAGTGAATTATTGTTCTACAAGGATTATTTCCTGGTGAACATGTTGTGGATGGAATTATTATTTCACTAGAGGAGGATTTTGTTATAAAGATGTTTTTTGGTTCATTCAGGCTTGATTTGAGATGCATTCAACTGCTGTTGGATCTGATATTTTTTGTGTTGTGTTTTACAGAACACTAAAGTCTGATTTATTCTCTTATTGGTAGGCATATTGTGATAGCCTTTGTAATTCTTGAAAAAATTGACAGAGTTTTCATTCAGATAGATTTTTTTTCTTTTGAACATTTGTTGAGAGTTTATTGGATGATCAGATTATAGAATTGGTGGATTATTCTTTGTGGTGGATACTTATTAAACACTTCATGACATCTAAACATGGACCTATATGACAAACTAGTTTTCCTTACAGTCTTACGGCTCCAATCTCCGGTTCCTAATAGACTCCTACTAGAAAACTCAGTGACTTGGGGTCACCTCTGCCAGCCATGCTGGTCCATATCTTTATAGAATATCTTTCCCCTTCTGGTGACAGAAAATCTTTTTATTTTATTTTGAGAGGACTGTAAGAAAGTCCAAGTACTTTAACTGTAAAACATCTGCTTGGTTATTGAAGAAGTTATGGAATATCATGCAACTTTTTGAATCATGCCAAAAACACTGCTGATTTGAGAAACAGTATTTCCATTTGCTTCCTTGGATTCAATACAATTCAGAGATCAGGAAATGTTAGTGACTTAGTTTAACTTAATCTCAAAAAGCAGAGAGACCAGATTGAAGAACTATTTGCAAATTGTCAAGAAACATGCATTTCAAATCATTGAAAATTGTTGGTTTAAAATTGTTCATCATAACTGTCAGATGATGATTTCACTAAAGTTGTATCATGACAAAAATCAGGTAGAATTGAGAAATTTGAAATTTGTCATTGTGTCAGAAAGGCTTCTTTTTTGGTTCAATTTAAAAGGATTTGAAACCAAAAAAATATTAAAATAGCATTGTACAATAATGGCTCCAAAGTTTCTTGTGAAGGTACTGTATCTTAAATTGGTTCACCTCCAAGGAATTATTGTAATATTGCAAATATCTGAAGAAATTTATTTTCATACCCTCCCTATAATATTTATTCATACCTGAATCCTTTTCTATCAACTTTGGACTATACTGAGTTTTGCCAATTAGAAAATTGTTCTCATCTGAGAAAGTAAATTTATGCCAGAAGTGCCTTTTGGGGCTCAACAACAAGTTCTCGAACTAAATTGTGAAACTACCAAAAAAGTTAAAAAAAAAACAACAGGGATGCATTTTTCTTGTTTCAATTTAGTTCCATGCCCTCAGTATAAAATAATTTATCATTTTTTCAACATTTCCCAGGCTGTTCATTCAGAAACTTTGCATATCTTTCCACAGTAGTTAGTGAATGAATTGGCAATGTACAAGTTTTTCTCAGAGTGAACCTGTGAAGAGGAATCCACACTTACACCTGGTGGTTCATCTTACAAAGCAGCAGCAGTATTCCATACTAATCTGTTAAAGACATCTCTGAGCTGGATTAATTAAGGAAGAAGAGAGGATGAAGGCATTTTTATTTTCATCAGTCCCAGGTTTTGAGCCATGGATCAGAGTCTGTGTACATGCTGTTACAGTTATTCTGTGGGGAATTCAAAAGAGGGTCTGTGGAAGTGTGGAGAGAAGAAAAAAGGAACAACATCCCTCTCTACAGGGTGGACAGGAAAACTCAACTTTTCAAGTTTTGAATCATAGTGATGCATCATGCAACAAAAGTGGTTTTTATCCATGGAATTGTTGATTGTAAGTTCAATACAATAATACAATGCATTATTGGACATTTTAATGGGCAATTAACAGCCTCTCTTCAAAGAATGAACAAAACAATATCCTTCAGCTCAGCAGAGAGGTTTTTACCATTCAATGGATATAAGATTTACCCTCTATGCCATAAAAAATTACAAGTACAGTACAGTAAAAATGAAAAAAAGGTTACACAGTCCAACATATTTGTTTTCTTGGGATTATCAGTTTAAGGAATTCATACTTTGCAGTAGGAATCTTTTTTTTTTCATATGTACTGTATCACTTGTAATGATCTGTCTCATACTTGAACATGTATTTTTTGACATATTTCCCTTGAAAATATCATGGTTTTATTTGGCTGAGGCAAGTTGAAACACAAAACCAGACATCTTTGTGGAGATGAATGACTTTACTCCACTGTGGTATTTTTATTTCAAAATAGTAGTTCCAACCAGGTCAGCAAAGTCATTGTTACAGCTAGTATTTCATTGTTACAATTAAAGTAAGGGTTTCTAAACTATAATTGCACATTTAAAAAATAGAAGACTAAAATTTCATTAGCTACATTTTGATAATTAACTGAATGCATTAAACTGCAGCCTTTTCTTGGATAGCTTTTCTAAATGGCTTTAAACTTGCAGTATTTTGGTGATTTAGATGGAAATATGCAATTGGAAACTGGAAATGGGAGTATAATGACCTCAGTTTTTTGGATGGTATATCAATATTAAAACTAATAAATTCTTTCAGAATGTATGACTTTTGCTAAATTAAAAAGAATGTTGATCAGTTAAATGAGTCAGCTGCTGCATAAAATATCTTCTTATGTAAGATTATCACAATGTCCCAGATTTGATCTTGCTCAAGAACAACTTGATGTATTCAATTTGAAATATAAAAGTATAAAATAAACTTGAAGTATAACTTTTCTTGGGTTAGCTTTTCTAAATGGTTTGACCTTACAGGATTTTGGTGATTTACATTGAAATATATACAGTGAGAAACTAATAAATGTGAGTAAGGTGGCCTTAGTTTTAGATTATATTTCAATATTAAAAATCATACATTCATGATGTAGGACTTTTGAGAAAAAAAGTATTACTGTATGTTGAACAAATAAATGTGTCAAATACTGAACCCAATCTCTTCTTATGTAAGTTTATTAAAATGCCCCAAGGTTGATCTTGCTCATGAAAACATAAAATTTGAAATATCATCATATATGTACAGTAAGTGNTTTCACTAAAGTTGTATCATGACAAAAATCAGGTAGAATTGAGAAATTTGAAATTTGTCATTGTGTCAGAAAGGCTTCTTTTTTGGTTCAATTTAAAAGGATTTGAAACCAAAAAAATATTAAAATAACATTTTACAGTAATGGTTCCAAGGTTTCTTGTGAAGTATCTTGAATTGGTTCACCTCCAAGGAATTATTGTAATATTGCAAATATCTCAAGAAATTTATTTGCATGCCCTCCCTATAATATTTATTCATACAGTACATACCTGAATTATTTTCAATCAACTTTGGACTTTACTGAGTTTTGCCAATTAGAAAATTGTTTTCATCTGAGAAATTAAATTCATGCCAGAAGTGCTTTTTGGGGCTCAACAACAAGTTCTCAAATTACATTGTGAAATGACCAAAAAAAGGTGAAAAATACAACAGGGATGCATTTTTCTTGTTTCAATTTAGTTCCATGCCCTCAGTATAAAATAATTTACCTTTTTTTAACATTTCCCAGGCTGTTCATTTAGAAACTTTGCATATCTTTCCACAGTAGTTAGTGAATGAATTGGCAATGTACAAGTTTTTCTCAGAGTGAACCTGTGAAAAGGAATCCACACTTACACCTGGTGGTTCAACTTACAAAGCAGCTGCAGTATTCCATATACTAATCTGTTAAAGACATCTCTGAGCTGGATTAATTAAGGAAGAAGAGAGGATGAAGGCATTTTTATTTTCCTCAGTCCCAGGTTTTGAGCCATGGATGAGAGTCTGTGTACATGCTGTTACAGTTATTCTGTGGGGAATTCAAAAGAGGGTCTGTGGAAGTGTGGAGAGAAGAGAAAAGGAACAACATCCCTCTCTACAGGGTGGACAAGAAAAACTCAACTTTTCAAGTTTTGAATCATAGTGATGCATCATGCAACAAAAGTGGTTTTTATCCATTGAATTGTTGATTGTAAGTTTAATACAATAATACAATGCATTATTGGACATTTTAATGGGCAATTAACAGCCTCTCTTCAAAGAATGAACAAAACAATATCCTTCAGCTCAGCAGAGAGGTTTTTACCATTCAATGGATATAGGATTTACCCTCAATGCCATAAAAATTACAAGTACAGTACAGTAAAAATGAAAAAAGGTTACACAGTCCAAAATATTTTTTTTTTCTTGGGATTATCAGTTTAAGGAATTCATACTTTGCAGTAGGAATCTTTTTTTTTTCAAGTATACTGTATCACTTGTAATGATCAGTCTCATACTTGAACATGTCTTTTTTTGGCATCTTTTCCTTGAAAATATCATGGTTTTATTTGGCTGAGGCAAGATGAAGCACAAAACCAGACATCTTTGTGGAGATGAATGACTTTACTCCATTGTGGTATTTTTTATTTAAAAATAAATTAGTAGCTCCAACCATCTCAGCAAAGTTATTGTTACAGCTAGTATTTCATTGTTAAAATTACAGTCAGGGTTTCTACACTATAATTGCACATTTGAAAAATAGAAGACTAAAATTTCATTAGCTACATTTTGATAATTAACTGAATGCATTAAACTGCAGCCTTTTCTTGGATAGCTTTTCTAAATGGCTTTAAACTTGCAGTATTTTGGTGATTTAGATGGAAATATGCAATTGGAAACTGGAAATGGGAGTATAATGACCTCAGTTTTTTGGATGGTATATCAATATTAAAACTAATAAATTCTTTCAGAATGTATGACTTTTGCTAAATTAAAAAGAATGTTGATCAGTTAAATGAGTCAGCTGCTGCATAAAATATCTTCTTATGTAAGATT
This sequence comes from Notodromas monacha, assembly GCA_905338405.1. Taxonomy (NCBI): domain Eukaryota; kingdom Metazoa; phylum Arthropoda; class Ostracoda; order Podocopida; family Cyprididae; genus Notodromas; species Notodromas monacha. The sequence continues at coordinate 76,737 of CAJPEX010000434.1, forward strand.
ATCACAATGTCCCAGATTTGATCTTGCTCAAGAACAACTTGATGTATTCAATTTGAAATATAAAAGTATAAAATAAACTTGAAGTATAACTTTTCTTGGGTTAGCTTTTCTAAATGGTTTGACCTTACAGGATTTTGGTGATTTACATTGAAATATATACAGTGAGAAACTAATAAATGTGAGTAAGGTGGCCTTAGTTTTAGATTATATTTCAATATTAAAAATCATACATTCATGATGTAGGACTTTTGAGAAAAAAAGTATTACTGTATGTTGAACAAATAAATGTGTCAAATACTGAACCCAATCTCTTCTTATGTAAGTTTATTAAAATGCCCCAAGGTTGATCTTGCTCATGAAAACATAAAATTTGAAATATCATCATATATGTACAGTAAGTGATTTTCTTCATGGTGACTCAAACCCTTCATGAGGCATCACCAGCTAAAAAAATAAATAAAATAAAACCCTCTCTCCATATATTTTTTTTTCTAGGGCCTACCCTGCATAGGTATACAATCCTAAAAAATATATGAATATAAGACTAAGGAAAAAGAACACAGTACAGTATTGCATTAAAAATAAAATAAAAATAAGAGACTGAGAACAAATCGGGCGACCGAGACCAAGAAGATGAGCTCAAGTCCAGTTTTTCTCCCCCCCCCCCCCTCCTCACTTAACGGTAGTCTTTCCTTTTCTCTCTCTCTCTGGGTGCTTCTTTCATTCCATTCATTGTTATTCTTCTCTTCTCATCTCGTGGTTCTCTTAACGGACTCGTTTCCTCTCTCTCTTCACAGTGTGTGTGTGTGTGTGTGTATTCCTTTTTCTCTCTCTCTGGGTGCTTCTTTCATTCCATTCATTGTTATTCTTCTCTTCTCATCTCGTGGTTCTCTTAACGGACTCGTTTCCTCTCTCTCTTCACAGTGTGTGTGTGTGTGTGTGTGTAATTGTATTTCTTTTCTTGATTGTATATAGGTATATACGGTATAGAGAGAGAGAGAAAAAAATATTAAGAAATGGGGAAAAAAAGGGAATGAACCCGAGTTGCCCACTGTTCTTGTCTTCGCTTGGCTGACAGTTTGTGACTATCCATGAGGAAAATCGGGTTTTCAGTTTTACGCAGACTGGCTTTTAAGCCCTGTCATCTCGTGTGAGATGAAGTACTGTACTGTACTGCGTCTTAGATGGATAGTTGAGTGAATGGACAGACTCAAATCTGATAAGAAGACGGTCATTTGAAGAAGAAAAAAATATATACATATTTTTTTGGGAACGAGAGGTGACACGTTTCCGCGCGGAATTGAAATGATCTGAAATTCCAAGAATTTTTCGAAAATTTTCTTTTCTTATGTTCACTAGTTCTAAGGGGCTAGGACACCTTTTAAATGTCATCACCCCCAGTTTTTAAACACTAATCAGCCCTTTTGATCCATGATGGGCTGAAAAAACAGGCCTTGAAATGTTCAGTTGTTAAATTTTGAAGCTTCCCCTAGAACAGCATCAACAAGGTGATCCGCGTGGAATTGTGTAATTTCTTGTAATTTCCCCTGAGACAAATGGAATGTATTTGGGATGGTTTATTCAAAATTTATGAATCAATATAAACTGGAATAAGATCACCTATTGACCTCAAATGTTTGATTCAAGATTTTTTCACTTTTGGCTCATGAGTCATCTCATTTTGTTGGGCAGTATTGGGATCTTATTAAAAGTCAATTTTAATCATATGGCTTTTTTGGCCTTATAAATCCTTTTCAAAATATCCTAGAACTTAGGTGGAAGGATGATTGGGTCAACAGACTTAGTGTAACGCAATAAGAAGTCTGCAGCATGGAAAATACAGTGAAACCCCCAGATGCGGACATAATTGGTGCATCAAGAGTGTCCCTATGTCGGATTGTCCCCAAGTCGAATCTTGTTTTCCCATAGACTTACATTGTATAATTTTTAATTGGTGTTTTATGGAAGAAACCTTCTTCAGAATTTCATGAAAAAAAATTTTTGCCACTTGAATTTAATTCAATGAATATCGTTTCAAACCATACACCTTTCATTTGGAACATTGAATAGTGTACCTCTGTACATTAAATTGAAAAGTCGGCATCTGGAAAAATAACATCCATGTCACAAAGAGAGGTGGAAGGAAGTCTCTCTGTGCTATAGGGCATTTTTTAAATTAGCTGAATGGATGGGAAAATGATGGGAAAAGTACCAAAGAATTTTTCTTGCATAGATCTTAGGCTGGAAACATCTGTTTATTGCAATTAAGCCTTATAAAAATCAATTTTCCTAAAATTTATTTTGGAATTTTATCCTGCAATGTCCCCAGGCCGAGTCAATGTCCTCATGTCGGGTCTTTTTTATGATTTTTTTCCTAAAAAAATAAATGTCCCCAGGTCAAATTGTCCCCATGTTGAGGCATCTGCATGTGGGGGTCTCACTGTATGTTGAATTGGTTGTGTGAACTGTATTTATTCTGAGATAAATGGGATGTTTGAGTCAAAAGAATTGAATCAATGTCAACTAAAAACACATCACCTCTAAAATATATCAACTGTCAAAGTTTGATTTAAGATTGTTACCACTTCTCCTCATTAGTTATCTTTTACAAAGCATTGGGATTCCTAAGTCTTACTAAAAGTATATAGTAATTCTGCTGTGCAGTAATTTTCATCTTGGCTATTTGACCTTGAAATCGCTTTTTAAGTTATCCTGGATGAAATTAGATTAAAGTATGATTGAGCCAACAGACAGACTGTAATCCCAAAAGAAAACTGTTGCATGAAAATATCTTCAATTAGCTGTGTGAATTTTACTTCTCTTGAGATATAGGGATGCTTTGAGTCAGAAGAGATAAATCAGTGTTAAGTGTAAAACATTACCAGGAAAATCTATGGACTGTCAAGGTTCAAACTAGGATTTTCACTCTTGCTTCTCATAAATTGTCTTGGTGCAGCATTGGAATGCTTATTTAATCTTACTAAAATTCAATGACCATAAGGTTCATTGTTTTGACTGTGAATTCTAACATTTTCATCATTTTTTTTGCTTGATAATCTCATCTAAGATACAGTATATCTTTAATGAATGGATGCTTGAGTCAACAGACTTACTGTAATTCAATAAGGAATATCTCTTCAGAGTTCAGATATAAACATAAGAAAAATTGGATATAAATAAATAAAATATATATACTGTATATATATTGTTATCCCTGGAAACGTAGTAGATGTACGTGTGTCTCCTTTAATCAAGGTTTGGAAATGATCAAGTACTAAAGTCTTTGCCAGACAAAAATAGTCTTTATTCAAATAAGCAATATACACAACAGTGTAATCAATTAACCACAAGACACGGGGATCTGATGACTTCTGAACTAAACTGTCTCCTGAGCTAAAATGCCTATCTTCCTTAATCCTACCAGGGGTTTATATACCACGGATTTGGGGGTACAACCAGGAATGGGAAAGGACACCTGTGTGCGCATGTTCACGTGTCATTTTACAACTTCAACGCCCCGGGGGTTATTGCGCAGTTAGGGGGTTGCCATGCGCTGGGGTTGCTAAGCGCATGTTGTTGGGGATACACGTGTTGGTCAGTACACATGTACTGGGATGGAAGAATATTAATATAATCATTATATTAATCTATCATCTCTTCCTGGTGTCATTAAAAACACCAAATATAAATATTTGCAGGAATGCAAATATTCTTGCAATATATCGGGGAATTATCACATAATTTCCACCGATAACAATATACAGTATATGAAATTATGAGAAAAATACAAATAAATATAAAACTAGATATAAATATAAAATAAGGATGCTTAATTCATCATACTTGAAGCAGTGTCAACTTTAATGACTGTAGAATCTGTTGACCAAGGACTGCATATAGTCTGGTTTTATTCTCAGCTTATCACCCTTTCTTCTCTAAAAAATTATATCAGATGTAAAGATGCCTTTGTTGGTCTTACTCTGAATGTTCATGTTAACTTAGAAATATTGGCTGTGCAGTAAACAAGTAAAAGAACTGAAACAAATCGGAGACTTCTGTTGTCTTAACACCATAATTAGTTCAACATTTGAGTGATAAAATATATTAAAAAAAAGAAAAACGTCCTCACCGAAAACACACACATACACCACACGGAGGTAGCAGTGTTGCCAGGTTTCAGGATGAGTAGTAACTCGCGTACCCCGATTGCCTGGCAACACCGGGACATGAACTTCTACCACCAGAACCCCTATGGTAGACAGAGTGAGTGTCAGCATTTTTTTAAAAATTCTCTACAAATTTTATTTCTTCCTTTAAATTACAACAAAATTGTATATTTTCTCCTTTTTTTAATCACAGGAAATTAATTGAAAACCATCTTTCCATTTGTAAAAGAAAATTGATATTTAATTATTCTAAAAATGGTGGAGACTCTATTGTATCAGTCTCAGTGGATGATTGCCTCTGTGGAATCATGAAGAATGCATGTGGCATTGAAAAAAAAAGTCCGGTTCCAAAAGGAAAAACATTGGGGTACCAATAAACGGAGTACCCTTATAGTACCTAAGGTCTTTAACACCTTACAGTAGTCCTTAAATTAGTTACTGAAAAGTGTCGGTAGTCTAGAATGTGTGGTGTGTCAGAAAGATTATTGAAAACTGTGGTCCTGCAGAAGTAATGAGGAAAATTGTACAAGTTTGATCTTTTTTTTTAAATGTCATTTCATTCAACTTTACTTACATTTTTTGTTGGAATTGTCTAAAAATTGACCACACACTCCTGATTTTTAGATGAATGGATGTGATATTTTCATTAATTTTTATCACAGTAGTTTTGAATTTCAATTCTGTAATTTTGATACATTTTAAATAAAGGGTGCTCCAATTTTTTCAGAACTTGATTCATTTCATCCAATGGCTCAATGCTTTTCATTTTAAACCATTTGATTACACCCCTGACACAACAGAGGTTGCATTCCAAATTTTGAGTGTGTTTCCTTGAATTTTTCCTTTGTTTGTGAAATACTTTGTTATTTTTTCCATGGAAAATGAAAGAAATTGTTACATTCCCTGAAAACTAACCATTCTTCTCAGTTTTTAAATTGGGTTATTAGAAGAAATGGGTTTGGAAAAGCTAAAAAGAATGAGCATACAGGTGGTACCTTGCAATTTGACCCTGATCCATTGCCAAACTATGGTAAAATTGCAAAGCAGTCAAATTCCAAGACTTTGTGAAATTCAATAAAATGAGTACAAAAAATGCAAAAGAAAGTTTGCCAAATTAGGTCAAATTGTGGGGCAAGGGTTGAATTTCAAATGAACCTCCGTGCAAATAATTTAAATGTTGAATTGCAGGATGGTCAAATTTTGGAGGTAAAATTGCAGGGTAAAGCCTGTATACTTTTAGAAGAACTTGGAGATAGACTTTCACCACAAATTTCCAATGGCTGGAATAAACTTCTGTATGCATAAGCAGTTCCCTTTGAATGCTTAATACTGATGTATTTTATACTTACTTGCCTCACATAAATTTTTGATTCATTATGACTGAAAATATAAATTGTCTTTGTCCAATTTGTAGCCCATTGAGTATAGGAAAAAGAGAGAGAGTGAGAGAGAGCAAGTTAATTAAAGTGCAATTTCCTCTGCAAAAAGTGACATAAAATTCCTGATGCTTCTCAGGATGAAAAAAAAATAATAATCTGTTTTACTGCAATTTTTTCAATGTTGAAAAAAACTTATTTTTTATTTTTGAATCTTAATTTTATTTTTTCTGAATAAAATTATTGTATTACAGTATTATATGGCGTGTTGGACAGGAATGCGGCAATTTAAAAAAGGGACAAAAAATTCCTGATGCTTCTCAGGATGTAAAAAAATAATAATCTGTTTTACTACAATTTTTTTAAAAGTTGAAAAAAAACTGATTTTTACTCTTTGAATCTTAATTTTATTTTTTTCTGAATAAAATTATTATATTTTATTTTATTTTTTCTTCAGGCGTGTTGGACAGGAATGCGGCAATTTCAAAAAGGGACAAAAAATTCCTGATGCTTTTCAGGATGAAAAAAATTAATCTGTTTTACTGCAATTTTTTTCAAAGTTGAAAAAAAAACTGATTTTCAACTTTTGAATCTTAATTTTATTTTTTCTGGATAAAATGATTAAATTACATTTTATTTTTTTTCTACAGGCGTGTTGGACAGGAATGCGGTGCCTCAAAACGGGGGAGCATCAGGCTCAACGTCAGACAGACGCAGTAGCAGCCGGAGTGGCGGACGCCAGGGTCGCCGCCCGGGTCCCTCAGGCCCCGCCCACCCAGCCTCGCAGACCACCGACACCACGCCCACTTCCCTGTCTTCAGACTCGGCCACTGAAACGGAAACCACGGTTGGCGCCGAAGGGTAAGTCTACGTACAGTAAAATTGACAATTGCACAACTTGGACAATAATCAGTCCATATGACACAAAAATTTGGCAAAATATTTTGATTACGAAGATAATTATAGGTATACTGTTATCCCAAACTGTTGGATGTAATCAAGAGCTTTTAAGACTATGCGAGAACGTCTTCTATGCGTTGTAGCTCTTTAGACTCTTATCCAATGATTACTGTTGAGATAATCCTTTGTCAAGAAGTGTTAGTCTTTATGGCCAGAGTAAAGCGAGTGAGACAAACTTCTCTTATTCCAATGATGTATATTTTGTGACATGCGCAACAGCAGTCCAGACCAGCAATGAGTGTTTGGACACTCCTTTATAGACTTTGGATGTGCAAGACAGGTGACTGGCTGCCCATGAATATAAGTAAACAGAAAGTAGGCTGAGTCATGTGAATGACTGGTTGCCAGACACTGTTGCAACATCCCAGTATGCCAATTCTGGTGCGTTGCTATGCAGAACTTTAACGCATGAAACTCAGTTTGATAACAGGGTATTTTTATGCTGTTTGAGGACTCACTAATATTATGATGACAATACTGTAGATGGTTTGCATTGGAATAAATTGACTCCACCTTCTTCCACCATCCCCCTCTCTCTCTCTCTCTCTTTTCTGCTGAATAATGAAAATAGCATTTTATTGATTTCTTCAAATTGTTTAATCAACTAAACCTTATCTGGGAGCAGGCTGAACACCTTGTACTTTAATTTGGGTTAAATAATTGCCTTATGCCACAATTTTCATTTCTGACATTTTGTTTTTGTTATCAGGGAAGGGAAGGAATTGTGCGTATTTACATCATTTGTGGAATTGTAAATTTTTGGGATGTGTTTTATTTTCTTTTAATATCCATTTGCAGCTTATTTCTCTGTTTTCCATTCTGATGTGATGGAATGTGTTTGGATGAATGTGGGTGGGGAAGGGTTGGGGTTTGGATGTGGGAATCTTGTTTGAACCTTGTGAATGCTGAAAAGCATAAAATGAAGCTTCCTGTGGATTCATTCATTGATTCAAGAACGTATAAAATAAAATTTAAGTTTACTGTATTTGGGAAAATGGTCTTTTCCAAATGTTTTACTCTGAATGCCTTTCAAATTTTAAACATGTCCCCTTTATTATTTTTTTTAAACATATTCAGGAACTTAGCTTCAAAATTTTTTTTGGATCAATCTGAGGGAAACAATTTTGGGAAAGCTCATTTGCAAGAGGGCAATGATTAAATGTAGAGTTGAAAGGAAATTCAGTTGTATTTTTATCCAGGGAAAACTTCTTTTCCCACCTCTCTCCCCTCTTATTCTAGGGTAATCAAAGTTTCTGAAATCCCTTTTTTTTCTCATGGCATTGTTGTACCTTTTATTTTTTGGGGTTAAGGTACTTGGATTCAGAATTCTTGTCTTGATTTCATCAGGGGGAAAGTATAAGATACACTGGTATCCTATCTCTCCCCTCTCACATAATAATCATTCCAGGGCATTTAAATTTTCTGAGATCCAGTTTTAAACAGTAAAAATAACATGGAATTACAAAGTCACATGCACAATTTATTAGTACATTAAAGGTTCCACTCTGCAATTATCTCAAATACTCTAAATTTTTCCTGACTTACAAAGAGAAACTCACATTGAGGGATTTTTGTAAAGGGGAATCCTTGGCATACCTGGTGTCTCATCTGTTCCCCCTCCCAATTCAGGGCATTTAAATACCCCATGGTCAAGATTTTGTCCCCAAAAATATATATATATCTGAAATGAATAATCCACATGAAGTCTTGGGAATACAGTAAAGTACTAGAATTCAGGAATTTTTCATCATCTCCTTCTTGTTATAATCAGAAGTCAAGATGTAAGTTTAGTTTCTGTAGTCAAGTAATCCAGGTGATTTGGCCAGAAAATGTTATTTCTCTTGCATACTGACCCTCACAAGAAAATAAAGGAGATTTTTTTTGAAAGTTCTGGATTAAAATAAGTGCCAATTTTGCAAGTAGATTATTACTCAATTGCAACCTTAAAAAATATACTCTAGGAAATGCTAATGCCTTTGCAGACATATATATATTTCCTTTGCCTCATCATACAATCCAGGTTTTTTTTTTGGGTCACCGGGATGGTTTCTGTGAGGGGGGAAACTTTGGGATATCTGCTGTACCATCTCTTCCCCCCTCCCCCCCCCCCCCCCCCCCCCCCCCCCCCCCCTTCGAATTCCAGGGCATTCACATTTCCTGAAGCCCGTGTAAATAGGGAGGGAAACGCCATCCCCGGGCGTGCCCGCATTTTTCCCTGTGCCCTGGGGCGAAAAAAAAAGAAGTCCCAAGTCCAACTAACTCAAAGGAAAAATAAAAATCGATCTGCCCTTGGGGGGCATTGGAGAAATTTTCTCGGAATGCCTCGCACAGGGTGACCCCAAAAACACCAGTGAGCTGAATTCATTAAAAAATGAAGAAGGAAAAAATCAGGCGCCCCTCAAGAATCTCAACAAAATTATGATTAAATGCAAGAATGAATTGATCGAATATCATCATCTGTTTTCATGGGGTTTGTGAAATTCCTGCCAATTACTATCTTCATTTTCCTCTGCTCTACAATTTTTTTTTTCAAATTCTTTCTGTGGTTTTAATTACAGTATTTTTCTTCATTTCATATTTTAAAAATGCGACTGAGGATGACAAGGCTCAATAATTATTTTTGTGATCAAATGATTCTGGGAGATTTAAGATTCAAATTTTCAAATGACTTTCTGCATGGAATTTGGATCTTAAATAACATCTTATTTTTAATTAATTTTTTAAGTTACATTAAATGCTTTATTTTTATTAGTTGTAGATTTATTTATATATTTACATTCATTTATATTTTTAGATTTATTTTTATATGTATTTTCAGATTTACTCATACTTTTAGATTGAATGAATTCCTCATGCCCCTTTGATCTTGAAAGAAATTTAATTTTTAATGATTTTTTCTATATATTAAATTTAGTATTTTTCGTTTGTCAAAGATTTATTTATATTTTTAAATTTATATATTTGTAGATTTATTTATACTGTATTATTTGTAGATTTCTTTATACTGTACTACAGTATTTGTAGATCTATTTATATTTGTAGATGTACAATATTTAATAAATGTATCTACAAATTTATTCATTCTGTATTATTTCTAGATTTATTTATATTTGCAGATATATTTAATAAATATATCTACAAATTTATTCATATGTGTAGATTTATTTATATAAATATATTTGTAGATTTATTTATTTAATAATAGATTTATTTATATTTGCAGATATATTTAATAAATATATCTACAAATTTATTTATACTGTATTATTTGTAAATCTATTTTTATTTGTAGAATTATTTGCATTTGTAGATTTATTATATTTGTACATTTACTTATATTCATATATTTATTTAATTTTTTTTAATGTAGAAGGATGTCAGCAGCAGCAGCGGGAGGCGGTTCAGGCGCCCATCATCACATGTACTACGCAGCGCCGCCACTGCCGCCGCACATGCACCATTCCGGCGCCAACGACGGCACACTCCGGTCTTCAGCCTCGATGCACGTTCCAATGTACGCAACGGCCGGCGGCGGCGGTGGTGGTGGCGGAGGCGGCGCTACTCTAGACGGCGCCCCGTGTCCCGTGCACCACCACCACGGCGCCGAGACGATAGTGGGCGGCTCCATGGTCGGCACTCTGGGCCGGGACGCCGCTTCCATGCAGCCCATCTACGGGGACGCCTCGCAGTTGTACATGCCGCTGTCCGTGGCGTCCTTCCCGAGGCGGGCGACGAGTGTGTACGACGTGAGGATGGCGCCGGCGTCCCTGCCGCCCTACGGCACGCTTCCGATGCCAGGTTGGTGTCGATGGGATTTTTTTTTTGTTTTCTTGTTTTTTTTTTTTAAATTGCGAAAATGTTTTATTTTTATTTTTTGCTGTCTTTATTTGTGTCATTATATAAATTGTTGGCAGTTTTTCGTAAACCGTGAAGAAAGAAAGGAAGAAAAAACAAACAGTGTTATATTTTGTCATTTCTATTACCGAAAATTTGTAAATTTCAAAAAATGAAAGGAATACAATTTTTTGAATTACTTGTACTCCATTCCGTAGTTCAGTAACTTTAAACTCATAATTGTAAATTAAATTACTGTACTTCGTAAAATACATGCTTCACAAGGGTTTATTAGGGTTTTTTCAAGTTCTTCGAAGGGATTAAATATTTGTTAATGCCCAATTTAGGAAAATCGCATTCTTTGACAACAATAATTTTGCAATAGAAAATTCATTCAGTCTTGTGCCCAATTTGATGAATAATTCAATGGAAAATAATAATTTTTCAAAGTTTGCTTTATAAATTTACAGATATGATGTTGAAAAAAAGCCGTGTTAGAAGCGTGATTTTTCTTTTACTCTTTTAATTTTTTAAATGATGATTTATCAATTTTGTTCCCAACTCAATTTTTCTACTTATTTTGAAGGAGTGAATTTCTGAATTGATATTTGCTGCTCACAGCAGATTCCAACATTTTGTTCAGTTTCTCAAGTGCAACATCCATAAAGGCAGAGAAAAGATCCTAATTACTCAATTTTGTCATGATAATTGTGATGTTGTAGATTCAAGTAAGTTATTAGCTGATCTTGCTTGTGGCAATACTAAACCATTAATACTGTATTTACTCAAGTACCACACGCACCTTTTTTCTGTAATCTCAGAGGGAAAAAAGGGGTGCGCGTCATAAGCGGTTACAAATTTTTCAAGAAATTTTAGGAAGTTATGTGTGCATTATACTTAATCATAATTGAGAAATTTGGAAAAAATGTAACAAAAAACTTTTTTTAACTGAAAAAGTTGAAAATTGATCAGATTTCTGTGCAATTCATGTCTAAAGTCAACTTTCTTGTTTTTATTTGTGATATTTTGTGGTTTTAGATTCACTAAAAATTGGGGTGCGCGGCTTATTACTTGGGGATACGATTTTAGCCAAATTTCCAACTGAAAAACCCCTGTGCGCACCTTACTTGATTTGCATCATTGAACATCCCTTGGATACATGATACACTGTAGCTCTTTTGAGAAATTCAAGGCACTTGATTAAAAAATTCATCCAATTTTCAAAGGTGACTAAATGGTGTAATTTCTGAAGCGTGAAATAAATTGGTTGGTGCAATTGCCAGAGAACCTTCTCTTCTTATGCCCAGCAATTCAATACTGATAGAAATGAGCTTAAGAATGATTCACAAGTTTTGGAATCCAATGAAGAGACCCTTTCTGAAATCATGAAGAATCAAGATCAACTGTTGACCTTATATGATTTATCATCAAAGATTCTCTCTACATTTTTCATTCAATTAAACCGTATCTGGGAGCAGACTGAAGACCTTGTGTTTTAAATTGGGTTCAGTAACTGCTTGCTGCAAATGCTATAATTCTGGCTTATGCTGCAATTCTTTTTACTGATATTTTGTTTCTATGTCAGGGAAAGAAGGGGGTGTACACATACATACCAGTAGTGCAATTGTACATTGTGGAATGTATTTTCTTTTATTTTGGATCCATATACAGCTTGAATGAATGAACAGAACACTTTATTTGCCGCTTTTCAGCATTCACATGGTACAATCAAGATTTCCTCATCCAAACCCCCTCCCCACCCAACCCAAATCTTCTCAAAGACATTTAATCACTTCAAAGCAGGAAACAAAGCAAAAGCATACACAGCGTATTTCTTGGTTTCCCATTCTGGAGTGATTGAATGGTTTGAAATTTGAATGGATTTGGGTTGGGTGGGGAGGGGGTTTGGATGTGGGAATGCTGATTGAACCTTGTGAATGCTGAAAAGCCAAAAACAAAGCTTTCTGTTCACCTTCACCAACATTTTGTTTTCAAATTAAAAACCAAATTCAGATGGCTTCAATTATTAGCTTTGAGGAGGTCACTTATTCTGAATTTAATTGAGAAAACTTTGTTGTTTACTCTTGATTTGTGATTAATTGTTTGCTGTAGTAATTGAAATATTCCTGAAAAGCAAAAATTTAAATTTTTGAATTTTGCTGAATTTATTTTTTCCAAATTTTTAAAATTCTACCAAAATCTGGAGTGCAAAAAAGATTTTGCTGAATTTATTTTTTACCAAATTTTTAAAATTCTACCAAAATCTGGAGTGCAAAAAAGATTTTGCTGAATTATTTTTACCAAATGTTTAAAATTCTACCAAAATCTGGAGTGCAAAAAAGATTTTGCTGAATTATTTTTACCAAATGTTTAAAATTCTGCCAAAATCTGGAGTGCAAAAAAGATTTCGCTGAATTTATTTTTACCAAATGTTTAAAATTCTGCCAAAATCTGGAGTGCAAAAAAGATTTTGCTGAATTATTTTTACCAAATGTTTAAAATTCTGCCAAAATCTGGAGTGCAAAAAAGATTTTGCTGAATTATTTTTACCAAATGTTTAAAATTCTGCCAAAATCTTGAGTGCAAAAAATATTTAACTGAATTATTTTTACAAAATGTTTAAAATTCTGCCAAAATCTGGAGTGCAAAAAAAAAGAAAAGAAAAAAGAGTCAATAATAGAAAGACTACATCCTGCTGCTCTTTCCTGCATTTCATTAGGGTTCGGTGGGCCAGGTGGCCCAGCTGGTGGCCCATTCTCCCTCCCGATGCCCATGCCCATGCCCATGCCCACCATGACCCTGCGAGAGCCCCGCCACTCTCGTCGCTCGAGAAAACACCAGCAGGCCGCCTCCATGATGCTGTTGCCGGTCATGATGCCGCCGCCGCCACCGCATCACCCCGGAATGCCGCCACATCACCACCTCCACCACCACCAGGGCGCGGCGCCACCGCCACAGCGAAGACCCACGTCTCCGATCCCGCCGCACCTGTTGCCGCCCATGATGCGTCCGCGGCCCTACGTGTTGCCCGCGGCGTCCTCGGGCGCCGCCGCCGCCGCCGCCGCTGCAGCTGGCCTCGTGGAGCCAGAGCCGCTGCCGATGAGAGACCCCGAGAAGGTGAAGGCGTCCGTGGACGCCGTGTACGGCGGCATGGACGACATGGACTTGAAGAAGACCGGCGGCGGCATGATGATGATGATGAATGGCCAGCAGCAGCAACAACAACAACAACATCAACGGATGAATAATAATAATAATAATAATAACAGTAATAATAATAATAATAAGGAGAAGAAGGTGCAGTGTTGCAAGGGACACTGGTTGGTGGTCTGGATTATTTTGGGCGTGGCGGGATTCGGCGTCCTTTTGGCAGCTGTTTTGAGTCTGACTATTGGCTGAGTTTCTGGGCCCTGTTTGTCTACCTCAGGATAAAGAAGGAAGAAGAAAGCAAAAAAGAAAAGAAAAACAAACCCCTTCCCCCCCCTTCCCCCCCCACAAATCTGTAAATTTCAACAACAACTTTTAATCCAATATTTCAGGGTCATTTGGAAATGTTCTTCATTTGTTTTTGTTTGTTGCTGTTGATGCTGTTTTTAGCTGCTAATTAGGAAGAAAAACAGTCTTTCTGGAAATCATACTTTTTAATTTGGCTTTTTTTGGTTTGTTTTTGTTTTTTTGCTGGAGATTAAGAATGAAAAAAGAAAAGAGGAGCACTTTTCAAAGGTTCAACCTTTTGCAAACCTCTCTTGATTTTTTTTCTGGGCCAGAGGAATTCTTTTTCCAACCAGTTTCATTTTTGTTTTAAAATCTCATGGATATTTTTTTTGAGAAAATCCTTGACTATACTGTACTGATTAAGGTTTCAACTTTTTAAAAATATTTTGTTTAATTTGGTGATTTTGGGTTGTGAAAACAATTTCAACCTTCAGAATTTGAAGCCCTGCTGCAAACCCATCTTGTAGCTGCTGGGATATTTGTTTACATTTAAATACCTTGTGTGTGTGTGTGTGTGAGGAAAACATTTTAATTTTGCATGTTTCAGCTGCTTGACACCTTTTTTTTTTGGTGTAGCAAGATAGGTTTTCCAATTTTCCTGTTTTGAAGAAGAAACCTTTTCTTTCTTGGTTTCTTTTACAAATTTTTTGGGAGATAAAATCAAAGACTAATTGTCAACAGAAAATCAAGAGATCTGACAAATATTGCTAAATTGTCTTGTTATGGATGAACTCTTGCAAAAGTTATGTTTTTTTGTTGATTTATTTGTGTTGAGGAAGCTTTTGTTGATTCTGTTGGATGGAAACTTTGTTAACTCCTTTTTTCAATGTTGGGTTTCATTTTGAAAAAAGTCTTGTCCATCATCTCAGATTATTCCAGATATTGCAAATCTACTGAAGGAGAGAAAGCCATTCTATATCTTCATTGCCAAGGGAGGTGAAAATATTGTTGTTTTGTGTCAAATGTGTTTGGGAGTGTGTGTGTGTTTTTTTTTCAAGTTGTGGAATTTTATGAGAGAAGGTTCCTGATGGTGAATGATGCTGGTTATGTTTTTAAATGCAAGGAAATGTGTGGATTGAAAAGAACTTTCCATGTGACCCTCAGTGAAACTCATCCCTATCCCCCCAAAAATAACACACACATTCCTGTCCCAATTGCTCAAGAAAAGTGGAGTGATTTCATTTGTTCTTCAGGGAAGAACCAGAATTTGAAAATGGATGTTATCTTATTTTGATCCGTCAGAATGTATTGAACAATCCAAAAATGAAAAGGATTTCTTTTATTTTCCTCCCCCCACTTTGGTGGTGAACAGCATTTTTTTTTCACCACAGGGTAGGTCATGTACTGGAACAGCACCAAAAGTACATTTCTCTCTGTGGGGGGTTGCATGTTACTGGATTCCATTTCTACTGGATTTTAAATATGCACAGCTGATGGAAAATTGGGCAGAAAATTGCAGGATGGAAACAGGAGGTAGTTGATTCTTCAAGTGATTGAATTAACAGCTGTGGCAGGGAGGAATTAATGTGGATCCCCTTTTTTTTGCTGAATGGAACCAAACCATCTGTTGTCCATGATGATGTGTCTTGAGAAAACCACAAACAGAAATCCACTTGTGACAGCCCAATGAAGGTTCCACAGCATGGCAACTCCACCATCTGTCCACCCCATCCTCTTCTATTTTTTTTATGGTAAGAAGGTTACCCTTAGTCCCATTACTCCTTACACTAATGTTAATGTTAGTGTACTTGTACTAGAGGGGGGAGGAGTGTTCACAGAGAGGCAGTTTAAAAATACATCACTGGGTTTTACCACAATTTTGGAGAAACATGGGAAAGGTTGAAGGTGTGTTAGAGTCTGAGGACTTTGAGTTGTATGGGAATGTTGGGGCTCAGGCTGTGGACATGATTGCAAGGGCTTTAAGTGGCATCAGTGAAGGTTTGTGTGGCATCATTAAAAAAAAAACACTTCAACAATGAGAATTATAAAGTTGGGGCAAATTAACTCAGTAAAAGAATATGTCTACAGTGTGCTCATGAAACAAATCATTACATGGTGAGCTCTGTTTTGATGACTTATTCACTTAATTTAAGATTGAAAAATACTTCATCAAATCCTCTCTATAAGATACCTTGAAAATTCCATCCTATTGCAGAAAACAACTTAATGGATAAAAAATAATAGGAAACATAAATTATAGGTAATCCAGAAAATTTGATATGTTTTCTAAACTCACAAGGACATTTCTGAAATTGAGCTAGAAGGAAAATCATTGTTTTCTTTAGTACAAAAATATATTTGGTATGTAAAAATTCTATGTTAAACTCTTAATAACATATTAAATCTTGAAGATAATCATGTGAAACAATTTTTTGGAGACACACTGTTTCTTAAAAATCTTAGTTTTGCTAATTTTTCTTCCATTGCTGGATTTTCAAGGAACTTAAGGAAGTAAAATTTTCTGTTTTTAAAATATTGTAAAAAATTTTTAACATTTCTTTTGTCAAACCAAAAGGGGTTTTTTTTAAATTTTTTTGAGATACATTTCCTCATTTTCAAAAAACCTTATGAATCTCAATTTACATTTAGCCTCTGAACAAAAATTCTCAAATTTTAGATTATTGAGGAAATACATTACGTCCATGATATCTCATGAAAAATGTTGCCAGGTGTCACTGCATGTCCATATCCTATTCATTCAAATTAAAATTACCAAAATTACTGTATGTGTGCCTGTGAATTGTTTTCAAATAACCTTTTAGAAACTAATTCCTACAATAATCATAACTATTGCATTTAATTGCACAGAGACAGACAGTGACTCACAGAGAAAATCAAGTGACAAAGACAAAAGGGACTCAAATTCTGAACACATGCCAAGTTTGCAGAAATTTGACTCAATGTCAATTACTGCTGGAGATGGATCAAAGTTTCGACGCCGTTCTAGTAAACATTGGGACGAATCGGTTTACGATACAAATAGCAATAATACTCAAAGTGGAACAACGGAGGTTATCAGCTCTGCTGCAGAGGCGACATCTGCTCAAATGACAGAAAAACACACGTCCGCGGAGATTCCGAAAGCAACTGAAGATGTCGCTGAGAATCGGGCCTCGAAGCATGGAAATAAAGTTGGTTTGAAAAAAATAGTCACCAGGAAAGTCAGAAGAATCTTCAAAACCAAACCAGTGGTTCATATGAGTAAAGGAGTCATTGTTGAGTAAGTTCAATTTTTAAAACATTTTCTCCAGTTCCATAAGTTTATTTCACTTTTGCTCAGAATAATGGAGCTTATATAAATTTTGTGAAATTGAATTTATAGACCTTGAAAACACTAATTTCTGCACTTCTGAGAAGGATGACAGCAATGATTTTATCCCTGAATTGTTAATTACTTCTTCTGACAATTTTCAATTTAATTAGTTTTTCTTTGCTGCACCAAATATCTGTCAAATGATTCACTTCAAGCTGGACTAAGTATTTGAATAAATTTTGATGTTTCAGAACCAAGCAAGTGAGTGTTCCTGTCCACTCATTTCTACTTGGAGAATCTCCAATACCATACCAATTCAAGGAGCTGAAGAAAAACAAGAAGAAAATGTCAGGTAGAAGCAGAAGAAGCAGCAACAATACCAGGGTGGCTGATGTCAGTGAGTCTCTTTTCAATCCTCAAAAACTAAAAATAACATGATTTCATTCATCCAAAATGTCAGTAACATATTAAGGTACAGTATTAAGGTATAAACTGATTGTTGCAGGAAACTTGTGTGCATATAATTGTGAGGGTGGATGTTCCAAAAAAAGAACTCACAGTTTATACAATCAGTGTTGTGTAGTGTTTCTCAAGCATCCAAACTGAAAATAAGTTCTATACACCCCTTTCAACTTTAGTTTGACTGGGTTAAATTTTTTTCCATTGAAACACCCTCCATCTTCTCAAACCCAGAAACAATGTTTGGAAGAGGGGATGTTAAGGTTAATTTTGAAGGATTTTTGTCCTAGATTCCACCTTCAATTTATGTCTTAAGAACCAAGTCAAAGTAACTTTTTAAATTGAAAATTTGAGACCGTGCTTGCCTTCATTGTTAAAAAAGTTAAAAAAAGGAAATGTACAAGGTTTTCCCCTGCAGCTGTTTCCTTGTTTTGAATTATCTCTTCTCACATCACCCCATGTTAACAGCATGATGCATTTCTCTTTTTTTAAAGAAGCTAATTTCTCTCTTCACTGCCACCAGCAATGAATGCTTTTGCACCTTTGTGCCTCTGGAATACAGATTTCAAAGGAAATACAGTATCTTGAGATGTATACTGTGTATGTATTGTGTTTAATTGTGATGCAAATATTACAATATTCAAGAAATCTCTAACTGAGACCCAAATAATCATGAATATACAATATATTCATTAAGGAAATCCTGGGTGTACTACAGTTTTTGCAAATGTGCATATATTATCTGAGGAATTGTATAATCCCTCCGAATCAATCCTTTGTTGAGTGTGGTTACTTCTCAAAAAGACTCAAGTGTTTAGCAAGACTTTCTTAATTTTTCTATTCTATTATTGTTGTTTGACTAATGCTTGACAGCAGATATATATTCTTTACTGTATTGTCAATATTGTTTTAACGTCCGCAGTGGGAGGAATGACCAGTAGGATCCTACAGGGGTCTGGGGGGGAATAATAAGGACGTCGTGTAACGTGTTTCTGTGGCCTTTTGCACCTTGAATTAATTTGCCTACTTGAAAACGCATCAATTAACGTTAAGTTGTCAGGATGGCCAAGTGGTCTAAGGTGCTGCGTACAGGTCACAGTCTGGTTCTGCAGGCATGGGTTTGAATTCCACTTCTGCAATTGTTTTTTCATTTTTGTAAAATTTTTTAATCCGCACTGCGGACGCTCTACTACTTGTTTTGGTTAGCTCAGACAACATATACTGAAACATTTTTTGTACTATTATTTTTATAAGGTTTTACTGTAAATAGTCACAGATGTAACTATACAGACTGTTCAGGGACTGTTGATCACTTCACATTCAACCCATGCTATCCTAAAATCTCATCCAACAGTACTTGACCAGACTTAATAATCAAAGTGGACCCACTATATTTTTTTGTCTTATGCATGTACAAGTAGGCATATACTTTTCCACAGAGGTGAAGAAAAGATCCACTGCTGTCAAAGACAATCCATTACAACCCCTGCCAGAAAATGGGATGTCCCCTGCTGTTAATGCCCTGCAGCAGAAGTTCTCTGAAATGAGGACTTTTTCCAAAAACAGGGATATGCACCACAATAAGGCCCCAGCAGTGCCCCCAAGGGAGCCTCAAGAGTCTCTTTTTCAAAACAACTATCCTGTAGTCCACAGGTACTATGTTACCCCTGCCAGTGGGAAAAAGAGGAGACAGAGGAGCATTGGTGGGGATGATGAGCCCAAGCATAGGCCATATACTATGGCTGACTTTGTGCCCAATAGAGAAGGTCAGTCACACATCTCACATGGAAAGGCCAACTTAAATTGATAACAAAAGTTGCCATTGGTTTTTAATAATCAGGCTTGAAAGCTGCACTATTTGGCCAAGATGACTCCTTGAGTTCAAATTCAAACCATGAGCTAATTGGCCATGGTAATAAGAAAATGGCTTCCAGGGGAAAGTCCAGAAGGAAGTCCAGGGACCAACAGCTTCAGGTGCAACCAGAAGAGCTGATCCTGCCATTGGACCCTCCAGCCTTATCAGGAGGAGGCTTCTTCAAGAAAGTGTCTGACTTTTTGAGTGCCCCTGCTATGGCCAACTCTGCTTTGTCCAGAAGGGTGGATTCTGTCCCTGATGCTGGTTGGCTGTTTGGCAGGATGTTCATTGGCAGTCAACAAAGTAATCTAATCACAATTTTACTTAATCAATTGTCACAACTACTGCATATGACTGTTGATTTTATTCACTCAGTGACTCATGGATCTCCCAACAACCATGAGGACACTGTTGGCTATGCAGCAAGTTCACCTCAAGAAGACCAGTACTCAGCAGGACCTGACACTAAACACACTGGAGGAACTACACAGTACCTAAGTTCCCAAGGACCAGCAGTTTCTCCATCAGCTTCTGATGCAACAGCAACTGAACACACACTATCTCAGGACCCCTTTGAGGCCTACTGTGGTTCAAGCAATCAGGGTTCACCAACCAAAAATTCAAAGAAAACCAAGGATGAGCTTGTTTCTGAAGAGACCAGCACCTCCAAGCGGCTTTCTGGGGTAGAATCAATTAATTGTAGTGCACCATGTTCAGAGATGGTTTTTGACCTTGAGTTTATTTTTTTTCCAGGGTAGTGATGTGAGTGAGTGTGCTCCTAAAATGAGCAAGGCCCAAGTCATGTTTGAACAAGCCAAGAGTATGATGAATTTGTTGAAGTTACTGAGGGTGAGAAAATGTTGGTTGATTTGAATGATGCAGTACTGTAAAATAAAATAAATGACTGATAATTAGATAATTACTTGTATTTGAAAAAGTCTCTGTAGAAGTAAGAGTTTGATTACAAACTCCTTGAAGTTTTTTCTTGAAAGTTCTCCCAAATAATGCAGAAAACAATCAATTTTTTGAGTAACCTCTTCATCACCTGAGAGGCAAAACTAAGTCACTACAGATTTTCTGGACAGTAATCAGTAAGAATTACATTTTTAATAATGCCACTCAATATAAAAAAAAAATTGATACTGTAGTTGCTGTGGTGGGTCACAAACCTAACAGCACTGTCTCAACTTTAACTTTATGTCCCAGGATGAAATTGCTTACATCAAAGAGGACATATTTGAGATCCAAACCATGCATGACTGTTGTGGTGTGGATGAGGTGATGACCAGCAGGGCAAGAGCCAAGAACAGGACAGCTTTCCCAGAAGGCCCCACCATTCAACTGGAGTCAGAGCCTTATGCATACCAAATAGTGGCCTACAAAACTGTATATGTTCATTCTACATAAATTGGCCCTTCACATAATCATATAGTTTTTTTTATTGCTCAGGTATTGAATATCTGGGCAAAAGAGTATGTGGATGAGGAGGTGGAGAGAAGGAAGCTTGACAAGAAGTCAGTTCTGCTGAGAGGGATGAGACTGCAGAAACATCTCAAGGAACAATTTATTTGTGTGAGCTAACAAATCCTGTTAGGTTTTTTTGTGTGGATAAAGTGCTGGAATGACTCCATTTTTACTCAAATGAAGGACCCTGCCCTGATCATGTCAAGGGACCTGAGACTGGAAGTGCAAAGAGCTGAGCATTTGTTGGGGGTTGAGTTGGATAGAGTGAGAACCTTGGAGAGAAACATACCAAAAATTGTAGAACTTGTGAGTTGACCCATGTACAGTACATCCATGTAACACCCTATACCAAAGGTTATTTTTGGTCTTATGTAAAACAGGGAAGGAGATTAGTTTGTTCCTGGCAAAAGAAAAAGTACCTTCAAGAAGTCATCCAAGTGTTATCTGGCCACCTGAGAGCCTCACCAGATGGAGACACTGCCATCACTCACATGCTTGAGCTCATGGAACCATCCACAGACTCCTATGACTTCCTCAGGCTCTTCTATTCTAACCTTGATGGTACTTCCATAACTGAAACTAATCCTGCTATGGAACCCACTTTTGAGCCTCAGCTGGGCCATGGGGTCAACTTCTGTGAGGCCAAAAAGCTCATCCACTTCATGAAATACAGGTTTGTTTTTGCTCAACCAAAAAAAACATCAATTCAATCAACCCACCATCTTATTGTATATTGATACAAATCCTATAGGCACTTGCATCCCTGGTTCAAGTTCCCAAAGAAAAATAAACTAGGTGGTGCTGGTCTGGATGTAAATGACTATGGATTCAAAGACTTTATGAAGGATGACAGGTTCAATTTCGAACACATGATCCCACAACAGCAAAGAGGGGTTGAAATGGGCGCAAGGCGTTTCCGCGTCATGTGGGACAGGTCAGTTATTTTCCTGATTTGTCATTAATCTTTCAAATATAAGCTTTCCAGACTGGATTATAATATAAACTATGCCTATTGTCTCAAGTTCTAGAGCATTTGTTGAAAGAAAATCGATGGATTAATCACCGTAAGCCTCTTTTTGACGGTTTTGATGCACGTGCGCCGAGAGCGACACCTATACACAAACTTTATAAACCGCAGGCGCGCAAAGACGGCTTTGTACAAGGCGATGACGCTCACCGACTCAATACGGAGTCTGGAGCACAACATGCAATTGGACTACAAAGCACCCCGTACCGTCGGCGACCTTTTCCCGCATGTGGCTTTTGTGCAGCGCCTGGATATCGACGAAGCACTGGTGTCCAAACCGCCTACAGTAGAAAAGTATGGGATCCCGGAAGTGTCAACTCGGTCTCCGAATTTCAATTGAGAAATATGGCGTATTTTTATTTTATTTTTTAATCGGTCTCAAGATATTATTGTTGTATACTGCACATGTTTGTTTCTCTCTCTCTTTTTTTCTATTTTTTTTCTCTTCTCTCCTCCCTCCTCTGGCAATAAATGCACGATTTAGTTTTCCACGGTTATATACAAGAAGAAAAAAAAAGAGGGATAGACTTTTTGAATTGACTCGATCAATCAAAAAATGTTCGAAAGTCGGTGGAGAAAATATTCCGGTGGTGGTGATGGGCTGAGCGCGTGTTCAAACTATTTGCCCAGCAGGAATTTTTCTCATTCTCAGTGTTGCCAAGCGGAAAGAGATGAAAGTAAACTCGCTTATTTCCTGAAGGTACGTGTTGCAATGAAGGCTTTATTTATTTTTAGTGGTATCGCGAAACGAATTTTCTGTTTCAACAATAGTTATTGAAAAAATATGCATCATTCAAAATAAATGGAATTTTTATACTCCTGCCTCTTTAAATTTTTAGGGATTCAATTTTCTGATGTGCGGATGAAAAACAGGGCGAGACCAATATTTAAAAAAAATTGGCTGCGCTAGTTTTAATTGAAAAGCCTGTAAGTACATTTTTTTAGAATATCTGAGAATGAGTCAAGAATTAAATCATGAAAAATCAAATACACAAGGCATAGTATTTAATTTTTGGACATGGACTCATATGTCCTGTTTTTCTGTGGATTTTATAGGGACATAGTTTAATTTTATTTGCTGAGTGAAAGCAACTGAATTTTAATCAACTTATTCTTGACTAAAATTTCCCAGTAAGATTTTTAAAATTTGTTGGAAACCCTAATCAGGAATAAGAAGGTTCAATAAATTTAGTAATTTTCTTGTTTTTGATCTTTCAATTTTTTTTGTGAAATTCTTCTGCTGAGAATTTTGGGAAATGAGTCCATCTCAATTTTTGCATGCTTATTTCAGAACATGAAAAATTGAATCAGAAGATGATGAATTTTAATTTTCAAAAATTAATCCATATTATGCATATATACATTATAGTTGTTCTTGGGATGATTCAAGGAAAAAACAAAATATTTTCCTCTTTTAAATATTTACAGACAATAGAATCTGTAGCTACCATCAAAATTAATCAATTAAAATTAAGTCCTTCAGGTCCCAGCTCATTTATAATATCCTCAATGTTGAAAGACTATCTTTGAGCAGAATTTCTTACTACAGTACAGTACAGCAAAGATATTTTACTGGTCCAATGACTTTGTTATACCAGATTTAACTGTAATCTTCTTGTAAATTAGCTGCAATTGGAGACCTCATTAAAAAATCTTTCCCTAAATCCCTTATTTTACACCTTAAGAAATTAGGCTCAGATTTAAAAAAAAATGAGGGTGGCAACTCTGTGTGTGATAAGACAAGCCTAGAACATGCATGAACACATGCCAGGAAACCTGTTTCTTGCTGGTTTGTTGAGGGAAATGATCAGGCACGAATTTCCTGTAAATAAGTATAGCCTGTGTGCAATGTGAAAATTTGATGCTATATCCCAACCAAGCTTTCATCCACTTCCCAAATAAGGTGTTTCATCTCATCATGTTAAGGAGAAGCAGGATAAAAATATATATGGAGTTTGATGACAGGAATGGCATGAAGCTGAGAAAAACATCATTTTCTAAACCCACTGCTTTTTAAAACCTCATTTGCCCTTAGGGTATGACCTGAAATGTTTATAGGTTCCTGCTTATTGCTGTGGTATGCAGTGAGACCCCCAGATGCAGACATAATTGATGCATCAGGAGTGTCCCTCAGTCAAAATGTTCCTAATTCCAGTCTATTAATACCATGAACTTACATTATAAAATTTTTAGTTGGTGTTTCATGAAAGAAATATTGATACAAAGTTCTTGTAGAAAATGAGTAAAAAAATTCTGCTGCTCAAAAATGATTCAATCAGTGTTTTTCAAGTCTTGAATGACATTTGGAGCAGTGGGGACATAAAACATTCACACAATGCACAATTTCTGTGCTAATACTGCTGAATGTTATGATCCATCAATTCATCAATTGTCCTCTCTTCCTTTCCTCTCCAGCTGTGGCATCTTTCTGATACTTTTTTTTTCATTCCACAGTTGGCCCATTTCCTGATTACTTCAGATGTTTTTGTCTTTTTAGGTGACATTTTCCATTTTTAAAATCCAGTCTTCTTGAAATGAACCTATAAAAAATTAGCACTTTGTTGAGCAACAAGTTGAGAACGATGTTTTCAAACAGTGTCTTGAGGAACATACAGGAAAGAATACCCAGGTAAGAATGCTGTACCTCTGTACGGTATTGAACATTCAGATTTTATCATTTCCTGTAAAAATAAACTAGTCAAAAAACTCTCTCTCTCTCTATATATATATATATATATTGTTATCCCAAACTGTTGGATACAAATAAAACTCTATAAGAATTGTACAAGAACATCTTCTTGTTTCTCAAGTCTTTGAATTTTACCTGATGATTACTTGTTGAGATAAACTTTGTTGAGAAGTCTTAATCTTATAGCCGGAGTAAAGCGAATGAAACAACTTCTCTTTTAGTCCCAATACGTATATTTCGGATCATGCACAACAACAGTTCAGACCAGCAATGAGCACCAAAAGGAGTGTTTGGATGCTCCTTTATAGACACCGTATGAGCGAGGCGGGTTACTGACCGCGCGGGACCAGAATAAACAGAAAGTAAACCGAGTCATGTGAATGACCGGTCAAAAGACAACATATTCTGGTGCTTGAACTCAATGCGTTGCTAGGCGGATCTCACACATGAAACACAGTTCAAGAACGGGGTATTATTACGCTGTTTGAGGACTCACAATTATTATGATGACAAACTATATATATATATATATATATATATATATGCTTGAGGTAATTTTTAAATTAGCTAAATGGATGGGAAAATGATGACAGAACTTGAAAACAATTTTTGTTGCATAGATCTTACAATCCTATGGTTCTGACTATCTGTTTCTTGTAATTTTGCCTGAACAAGTCCATTTCCCTAAAATTTCAATGTCCACAGGTTAAGTCAGTGTCTGAATGTTGGGCCTTTTTCAATTGGAAAGAAACGTTCCCTATACCAAATTGTCTGGGGGTCTCTGTACAGTGTATGCTTGGGATATTTTCAGCATAATTCCAGTGAAACCCTTTGTTTTTTGGCAGTTTCTTGAAGGTATGCAAGCAACATCTGCAATTAATTTTTCCTTTGTAACAATTTGAAATTGGTGATGAAACCATTTTTTTTACTCTCAAAAATACAATAATTTGGTAATTTATAATTGAATTCTTTTAAAAGAGCCCAAACCCTGGTTCTCTCAAAATATGGAAAAATACACAAACTTTTAATTTTTCAGAAGGACTCAGAGTGAATCGTTTTATTTTATTTTTTTCCTCCTCAAATTTTCCTCTGGCTCATGCATGCATTTATTCAAGGCTTTCAATACTGTTAGGAACAAATTTTGAAATATTTTCATTCTAAGATTTGAAATAAATTCAAACAACAATCAGCTGGGCTGTGGCCAGGGTGCTTGACACCCTAGCGTAAGGTTGGTATATTTAGCTTAAAACACAAGAATGCTTTGCTTCATGCTTTGAAGTGATTGAATGTATTTTGGGGGAGTTGGGTTGGGTGGGGAGGGGGTTTGGATGCAGGAGGTTTGGTTGTACAGTACCTTGTGAACGCTGAAAAGCTGCAAATAAAGTTTTCTGTTCATTCATTCAAAAACACGAGAATTTGATGAACAGTTAATCAAGAAACAACAGTCTTTTGTGCAAGACAATCTCAAAGCAACTGATGATGGAACATGCAATTTATTTGGTATTTAAACCCTTTCATTTTGCAAAATCTCATACCTGAATAAGCTTATCTATTTTGCAGGATTTCCCCAAGAATTCAACCTCTCGTGGGAACTCAAGGTCACACGTGATCTCACAGGATTCCGGACATACTTGGCTAACGTAAAACCAGCGCCAGTTAACCCTTGGACAGCGGAGGGTTCTTTCTCAGTGCACGGCAGAGTCGGGATTTTTCCGGGGGGCAGCAAATTTCAGTTTGACCCAAGGTTACTGAAATGCACGCAGGTTGTACCTGAACTGATACAAAAGGGCGCAGAATTTGAAATAAAACACTTTAATCAGGTGNGGGGCACTGCTGGGGCCTTATTGTGGTGCATATCCCTGTTTTTGGAAAAAGTCCTCATTTCAGAGAACTTCTGCTGCAGGGCATTAACAGCAGGGGACATCCCATTTTCTGGCAGGGGTTGTAATGGATTGTCTTTGACAGCAGTGGATCTTTTCTTCACCTCTGTGGAAAAGTATATGCCTACTTGTACATGCATAAGACAAAAAAATATAGTGGGTCCACTTTGATTATAAAGTCTGGTCAAGTACTGTTGGATGAGATTTTAGGATAGCATGGGTTGCATGTGAAGTGATCAACAGTCCCTGAACAGTCTGTATAGTCACATCAGTGACTATTTACAGTAAAACCTTATAAAAATAATAGTACAAAAAATGTTTCAGTATATGTTGTCTGAGCTAACCAAAACAAGTAGTAGAGCGTCTGCAGTGTGGATGAAAAAATTTAAAAAAAATGAAAAAACGATTGCAGAAGTGGAATTCAAACCCATGCCTGCAGAACCAGACTGTGACCTGTACGCAGCACCTTAGACCACTTGGCCATCCTGACAACTTAACGTTAATTGATGCGTTTTCAAGTAGGCAAATTCATTCAAGGTGCAAAAGGCCACAGACACACGTTACACAACGTCCTTATTATTCCCCCCCAGACCCCTGTAGGATCCTACTGGTCGTTCCTCCCACTGCGGATGTTAAAACAATATTGACAATACAATAAAGAATATATATCTGCTGTCAAGCATTAGTCAAACAACAATAATAGAATAGAAAAATTAAGAAAGTCTTGCTGAACACTTGAGTCTTTTTGAGAAGTAACCACACTCAACACAGGATTCATTCTGAGAGATTAGAAAATTTCTCAGATAATATATGCACATTTGCAAAATCTGTAGTACACCCAGGATTTCCTTAATGAATATATTGTATATTCATGAGTATTTGGGTCTCATTTAAAGATTTCTTGAATATTATTATATATGCATCACAATTAAACACAATACATACACAGTATACATCTCAAGATATTTCCTTTGAAATCTGTATTCCAGAGGCACAAAGGTGCAAAAGCATTCATTGCTGTTGGCAGTGAAGAGAGAAATTAGCTTCTTTAAAAAAAAGAAATGCATCATGTTGTTAACATGGGGTGATGTGAGAAGAGATAATTCAAAGTCAAGGAAACAGCTGCAGGGGCAAACCTTGTACATTTTTTTTGAGTTTTTCATTAAAAACAAACTCTTTTCTGAATAAAGGCGAGCACGGTCTCAAATTTCCACTTAAAAAAGTTACTTTGACTTGGTTCTTGAGGCATAAATTGAAGGTGGAATCTAGGACAAATATCCTTCAAAATTCACCTTAACATCCCCTCTTCCAAACATTGTTTCTGGGTTCATGAAGATGGAGGGTGGTTCAATGGAAAAAAAATTTAACCCAGTAAAACTGAAGTTTAAAGGGTTGTACAGAACTTAATTGCAGTTTGAATGCTTGAGAAAGTACTGAATCTATAAACTTTGAGCTCTTTTGGAACATCCACCCTCACAATTATATGCACACAAGTTTGCTGCAACAATAAGATTATACATTAATACCTTAATATGCTACTGAAATTGTGGATGAATGAAATCATGTTATTTTTAGTTTTTGAGGATTGAAAAGAGACTCACTGACATCAGCCACCCTGGTATTGTTGCTGCTTCTTCTGCTTCTACCTGACATTTTCTTCTTGCTTTTCTTCAGCTCCTTGAATTGATATGGTATTGGAGATTCTCCAAGTAGAAATGAGTGGACAGGAACACTCATTTGCTTGGTTCTGAAACATCAAAATTTATTCAAATACTTAGTCCAGCTTGAAGTGAATCATTTGACAAATATTTGGTGCAGCAAAGAAAAACTAATTAAATTGAAAATTGTCAGAAGAAGTAATTAACAATTCAGGGATGAAATAATTTCTGTCATCCTTCTCAGAAGTACAGAAATTAGTGTTTTCAAGGTCTATAAATTCAATTTCACAAAATTTATATAAGCTCCATTATTCTGAGCAAAAGTGAAATAAACTTATGGAACTGGAGAAAATGTTTTAAAAATTGAACTTACTCA
>CAJPEX010000435.1:0-79940 GCA_905338405.1 Notodromas monacha
CTGCAGAGGGAGAAAATCACCGCTTGTTCCTGGAAGGAAATAAAATGGGTAATTTCCATATATAGAGAACCTGCAACAAGTATAGAGTATTTAGGTTAACAGGTTTTTCTGCTAGGTCATGTCCTTCTGACCTCTGACCAGAAGTTTTTTGAGAAAAAAGTTGGGTTCTCTCTCTTTCAGGCCAAGTGCTTCTGGCTGTTAACTTCTCATTGATTTTTGTTACTGTCTTGGACCGAGTACTTCTGGTTGTGAAATTTTGAGAAATGGTTTCTCTTTTTCAAGACCAAGTACTTCTGGTATATTGATCAATAACCCGTTATTGCAGGTTTTTTCAGTGTTTGTTTTCTGAGCTCAGTGCTTGAAGCTTCATCACTTGCGGTGCTTGATGAATTGTACCACAGTTGGCCAGAGGTTTCTTATTTTAATTGGCAGGTTTAAAATTAGATTCATTCGAGCAACCAAAATTTTTCTTCAGCAATTTTCTCAAAAGTTATTAACCCTTCTTTTTTCAAAGAAGTTTTGGTCAAAGGTGTTTCTAGCTTAGAAGGTTTTTTGATTTCGGTACACCACTGCTGCCTGAAAGAGTTTATATTTATTTTGAGGTATTGCTGGAGTGTTTTTTGGAATCTCAGTTGGCAATCAGAGGTTGTTCAAACGCTTCCTTTGATCTTTATTTGAGGTACTGAAAATACTTTTCAGTTCATCAACCAGCACACTAAGTTTGTTGGTCCTTTCATTAGGTATCTCCAGGTTTCCGATATCTTTTTTGCAGAAAGTTTTTCTTTACCTCAGACAGAGTGACTTTGAAAAAAGCAAATTTTCAGCCATCTGAATTTTGAAATTTAAAGAAGAAAGGAAATAAAAGATTTTCTCAAGGAAAATGTTCAATTCTGATAAGATTAAAGAACCTTTCAATTTTGAAGAGCCAAATGAGTCCTACAGTGAGGCTCATGGGGATCAGGATGGGAAGGCAGATCTCCCTATTTTAGTGGAAGACTCAGACAAGGAGGGGGAGGCCATGGGTAAGTTCTTATAAAATTAAGAAAAAGGGCTGCATTTTGAATTTCAAGCAATTTTTCCAGAATTTGAGGATGTTAAGGAGGATATGAGGGTTTTATCCAAGCCCTCTGTAAAAACTGTCCCATCTGTGGATCCACCAATGGTAGTTTTACCAAAGTCTGCAGCAGATCTTGCTAAAAAAAATTGGCTACATGTTCTGAGGCCATCCTCCTAAGAATGGGAGATTTTGTTCCATTTTTGGAAAATGAAAAGAATGCCCAAATAGGGCAGGATAGTCTAAAAGCTGAACTGGATTGTCTAAAGAAGGAGTTTCAGCAGTATGCTGAGCACATTTCCTCCCAAAGGTGTGTTTTGCAAAAATAGGCTTTAGAGGAGAAGGAGATGGTTGAAAAATGCAAAGGTTCCAAGGAGTGTTGTGAAGTTATTGTTCAATTACATGACTGATAGGAAAATCAGATGCTCCAGGTGGAGTCCTCAATGAGAAGGCAGATGGAAAGGCATTCAGGTGTCTTCCAGAGTGCTCTGAGCAGGATCCCTCAAATTTTCTTGGCTGAGAGGATTGGTTTCACATCCAGTGTTTTGAGTAAGATCATAAGGAAATTAATTTTGAAAATCCTTATTACATGGTTCTTTGGTTTTTTCACTTTTGAATTCAGGGCTTCCAGCAGGGGATCTCCAGATCTGGAGTGTTGGCAAAACCATGATCTTCTTGGGTATTGTGGAGGGGATACAGGAGTACTGGATGGGGGGCACCAAATATGCTGCTACTCAGGGGCATAATAAGCAGGCAATTGTTGACCCATTAAAACAACTACGGATGCTGGACAACTTGGCTTTGGGGAGCAGCAAGTGCCCTTGTACATCTGGAGGGAGTTCTGGGAGTGAGGGATCCTCAGTTTTGGATAACCTTACAAAGAAGGCAAGCACAAAAGGCGCAGTACCTCTTCAGGTACTGTCCACCCAGGCAAAAAGAGAGGTCAAGGAAGAGGCATTTGGTATTGACTTGGATGAAGAGCTTACCCATTGAATGATTCCATGTGAGTTTTATTTTGTGTGAGAAACCCAAATTTGGGATAAAAGAAAGTTTTTCAGACACTAACTTTTTCTTTAAAAAATTTCTTTAATTCAGCAAATAGTTTTCACCTCTTCAGAGGTAGTCTCTTTTAACCAAAACTTGAGAACCCCATCAACCACAAGAAAAATGTTTTCAAATGTTTTGGACTGGACATTCACAAATTGGACAAGGATTCGAAGTACTTCCTGCCAGTTTCTGGCTGCGTCATTCAAGACTTCACATATAGATCACTCCTCAGAATCAGCTCAATCAAGGTCCAAAATTGAAAAATACCTGAAAGGGGCCATGCATCCTGCTCCTTAATTGGGACATCCCTGACTGTGCCATGGCAGTTGGCTGATGGACTCCAAAACCTTCTGAGACAACATCAGGCCTGAAAATGCTACTACTTGAGTGGTTTTTTACTTTGAGCACCTGCTGGCTGGTTGTTAAATTGAAATGTTCCAGGTAGAATAATAAAAGAGACTTATTTCTCAAATACTTGAAATTCTGATAAAAGCTTTTTCTTCCTATTTGTCCTCTTTTTAGTATTTGCTAAGCAGCTGGTCTGCTTTGGTTGACACTGATCAGGTGATCTCTCCTGAGGAGATGCAAAATAGGGTGTATGTTGACCTACATCTGGATCCTTCTTTTAGGTTCACACATGTCTTTGTACATGTGGGGACAAATGACCTGAAAATCTGACAGAACCTGATGTTGCCAGACATTACCTCAACTTTGGGCATTTCTTACAAGCCCTTTATGTTTGCTATGGAAACTTTCCAGAGCTTTTGATGCACCAATCCTGGCTTTAGGAGCATCAGCTCCCCCTGCCTTGAGTGGGGGGTGCACTACATATTTAACTTAAAAGATGGACTTGGATCTTCAAGGGGTTCCCTTAATTCCTTTAAGAAATAATGGGGTTCCTATCTTGAGTCAAAAGAGTAGGGAAAGTGCAGGCCATGCTTTCCAGATGGCTCTATACACTTGATTAAGGACCAAAATTGATAAGAAGCAAGGATCCTCAAGAGGAAAAGGCTGGTGGGCTGTCAAACTCCTGTGAAGCATTTGGCCACGTTTGTCAGGTCAGAAAGGACAAAGCTTTCTTTTGGCCATATTCATAGAAGGAACTAATTATTTTTTGCCCAGCTTCATGCTGTGGCTATTTGTTTTGGACTCAAATGGACCCAGTTCATGGGTAAAACTTGGGGAGCATTGCCTGTGCAGGCAATTGCCCCTATTGGCTGGACAGAGGGAAGACCGTGCCAAGGATCCCCCCAGGCCTTCCTCATTTGCATTACACCAACCACAGCCCAGAGGACTGCTCAAACAATGGTCCCTTCCACATCACTCCTGCAGTGATAAGGACAGGAGGAGATCTGTGCAGACAGCAAGTTTTGAAAGAGGAGTGTCTTATGTTCAAATTTTACAATGTTATTTTTTCTCCCTTACAGGATGGACAATGGCTTAAGCCAAAAGATGTTTCTGGAGTTATTCTGAGCTGATTTCTTATGTTTGGATCTCAGAAAGGCTACATCAGGAAGATTTGTCATTGGATTGTCAGTTTGGGTTGGAACATCTTCCCAGCAGAGGAAATTTATTATTTCCAAAGTTGGAGACAAAGCTTGGGTTGTGGGGGAGAGTGGATTGGATTTTGTGGATATGGCTGCTCTCTCAAGGTATGCTTGAGCTTTTTCTTTTTTGGCAGGAAGGGGTTCATTTTGTAAAAACTTTTTACTTTTTTGGTTGAAGGATATTTTTGTTTTGTAATCATGTATGAAAAATTTTGTAATTGAAAAATTTTTGAACTTCACTCAATTTTCTTATTTTATTTCTTGCCTCACAGCTAATCCAAAACTGGACAAAAACTTTCTTTCAGTTCCCTCAGATTTGGCCACCTGCAAAGGTACCAGATTTTGTAGAGACTGGTTTTTCAAAAAAATTTGACACATGAGCCATCAGGGTTAGTTCTGGCAGTTTCAACATCCACAGATCTCACCCTGCCATCTCTTGGACTTGTATGCAAATTGACAATCCTAGCCAGCCTCTACTCAAGTCTTTCAAATGGGGTGTTACTTTTGTTATCCAAGGAAAACGGAATAAACTTTTGATCTTCACCTTTTCCTCTGCCCTCTTTCATTTCAAGAAATAGGGTAATTTAAATGTCAGCATCTTCTTGCCAATCTGGCAAGTGACAAGAGTAATGATTAAACCACTCTTGTCTCTCTAGAATGCTTGAAGAGAGGTGATGGGAAAAACACTCTTCCCAGAAGAGGTTGACCTTTCCTTTCAGGAAGAATATAGTAACCTCTCTTTATCCAAAGGTAAGTGAAATACCAGATGCAGGAAGAGGCACAAAGAGTGCTGCTTCCTGGTTCCCCCAGAGTCTAATTAATATGGAGAATTTCCATCTAGCAGACTCAAAGCTTTTCTGGAGTTGAAAGAGAAACCTTTAGATTTAGCAAATACTTTAGATTTCTCAAGTAAGACTTTGGAATAGTTTCTCAGTCTGGGAAGACTTCAAACTATTTGTGTTGTATTGTGTTGTGTTTGAAAATAACTGGTGTTAATAAAAGAGTTTATTAAGCATCCAAATCACAATCCTTTTGTAAAATAAAGGATAACACTTTTGAATGAGAAGTTTTTCAAGAATACAATCTGATTTTCTTCAGGCTGTATGTCAGATACAGAGCCTCTCTGTACAGGAAATTGTCTTAATTCTCCGTGGTAGGTTTCTGAGAAGAAACTTCAAATATTTTTCATTAATTTGATACAATACTTAGCAGCATTTCCCAATCCAGTTTTGATTCCTTCAAGGAATTGTACAGGGGGTGGTCCAAACAATAAGGGATTAAAAGTAGGATCAGCCTGATGAGGATTAACCCTTGGACAGCGGCAGCCTCCTTTCCATCCCAGGGCAAAGTTGGACTTTTTCCTGATGGGTGTGCATTATATTTTTGCACAAGGTTATGCAACCCCTGCCTGGTCAGGGAGGGCAAAGACAGATTTTTTCCTGGGATAATGAAATGCTGCAAAAGTCCTGAGTTGGACTTTTTCTGTATTGACCTCCAACCTGGGCTCCTGGCTTTCAAGCTTAAATTTAATCTTTGAATGGTGAAACAACACAAGGCCAGGGGAAAAAAAGGGAGCCTTGAAGTTTTCATTTTTTTTATTTTCAGATGAAGTTTTATTGACCTCCAACCTGGGCTCCTGGCTTTCAAGCTTAAATTTAATCTTTGAATGGGGAAACAACACAAGGCCAGGGGAAAAAAAGGGAGCCTTGAAGTTTTCATTTTTTTTATTTTCAGATGAAGTTTTCCTGTGGAAAATTTAAAAAATGCCAGGGTTTTTCCTGACTTTGCCCTGCTTACACTGTTGGGGTTTTTTTAATTCCACTCTGGAGTGCCACCAAAATCTGCAAAAAAAGACCAACTTAGCCACAGAAGGGTTAATAAACATGGAGGGAGTGACTGGCATAGGATCTTCTCTACCATCAGAGATGTAGGTCAATGGTCTAGAATTCATTAACCTTTCAAGATAGGACAGTGCAGCATGGAGAGCATTAGGACTTATATAAGAAAGTCTCTTAAATATTCTGGCAAGGCAATCCTTAATTAAACACATCATCCATTCATAGAATCCTCCCCACCAAGGGGCCCTGGAGGCATTAAAATGCAATTTGATTCCTCTCAGCCTGTTTTCTATCTGATGGTTTCTGGCTCTCAAGATCAAGGGCCAAGCTGCTTTAAAAGTTGCAGCATTGTCAGAAGTAAGTACCAGAGGTTCAATATCCGTTTTGTTACAGAAGGCTTCAAATGTGTCAACAAAGGATTTAATTGACAGATCCATTACTGGTTCCAGATGAATGGCTGTAGTTATTGTGCAGGAAAATACACACATAGAAAATTTAACCCTATCAGGAGTTTTGAAAGGTCCAACAAAGTCAATGCTGGTGGCCACAAAAGAAACTACACCATCATATTGAAAATGAGGGAGAAGGGCACAGGGTGGCAGGAAAGGTTTGGCATCAAACCTTCTACACCAAGTGCAATTTTTTTTATATCTTTGGCCAGGTTTCTGGATCTTTTAATCCAGAAGGTTTTTCCTAAAAAGGTGATGAGGGCATTGGGTGGAGCATGACTCAAGTCCTCATGATACATTTTTAACAGGGATCTGACAAAGTTCAGAGGATCATTCTTCTTTGGACAAGGCAGATACACTAGAGCTGCTCGGGCCAGGTTTCCTCTGTGGGATTTATAAGTCTTGTCTCTGGCCTGGTGGCTTACAGAGAGAATAAGTCCCAATCTTTTATTCCAAACCAAGTCTGGTTTTCTTTCCACAATTTCTCCACTTCTTAGAGCATTCCATTCCTCAGGAGATTTGAGTCCTTGTACTACTCTGAAGGTTTCAACAATCCCCTCATACAATTTGCAAGGAACAAGGTTGTTTAGGAAACCAATTCCCTTTTTAAACAGTTCATCAGATGGGAAGGTTTTTCTAGTTTTGCTTTTATCTAGGGATTCTCCTCTCTTAATTCTGGCTCTGTGCCTAAAGAATTCTTTAATTTTTAACCATTGTGGTTCTGGCGATGGTTATACACCAATCATCTGAGATGTATGTGTAGACTTTTTCAAGCACAAGTTCAGCTTCAGCAGAGACTACTGCCTTGACTTTAGAAACTGATACTCTTTTTCCAATAGTTTGTTTTGGCCATTCTGATGGATAAGGTAGCCAGTTAGGTCCTTTCCACCAAATAGAATGAGAGGTTAGCTCTTCAAGTTTGGCCCCATGCAAAGCCAGGTCAGCAGGATTGTCAACACCAGGGGTGTGTTTCCATCTGGGAGGTAAGGATCCCCCTATGATGATCTCTATTTTTTTCCTAATGTGAGGAACAGATGAAATTCTTCCAGATTTAATCCATCTAATAACAAACTCAGAATCAGCCCAGAAGTGGACATTATTGATAGTGATATTCATGGATTTAATTTGTTCCAGCACAAGTTTCAAGCCTAAGCAACTCAAGATGAACTGACAACTCAAGTCTGTTAACACAGCATTTCTCATCAGTTTCTCCTTTACAGGTTTCTCTCTGTTTTGATGGGACTAACTTAGATTTCCCCAAATGAGGGTAACTTGATTTCCACAGACTAAGTAAATGACAGCACCAAGGGCCAGTCCACTTGCATCAGTGAAAACATGCAGTTCTCTTTTCAGATCTGGATTGAATGAAAAATGTCTGTTAATTCAAATTTGAGTCAGGTTGGCTGCAGATTCAACTATAGATTTCCATTTGAGAGTTTCAGCTAAAGATAGTTTAGAGTCCCAAGCAGCTTTGGGATTTTGATCATTAAAAAATTGGAACAGTAATTTTGCCAGAGTGACAGAGGGAGTTGCCCATCCCATTAAATCAAAGATCCTTGCAATAACTCTTGCAATTTGTCTCTTAGTAATTATTTTCAGATCAACAAATTTGGTCACTTTATTGGCACAGGCTGAAAATGTATCTGTCGTGCCTAGAATGAGAGGCTACACACAATTGTAAACTAACGGTCAAGTAACTCCAAATTTTGGGTACCCAGAGTTGGGTACCCTCAGCTAGGTCACTGAGTATGCACCTGAGTTGAATGGATGATTGTGGAAGTGGTCAGGTCAAGTTATGTTCAGACCAGAGGACCAGGGACATCAGTTACCAGGTGGTATGGGCAAGACCCACACAAAGTTGCTGCTCACTTTCTGTAGAAACTGACTAGTGTGTGGAAAAATGGAACAAACTCCAGAGAATTTGCTGTCCACAAGTTTATTCACAACAAAGTGGTGAAATTACGGTTTCTGACAAAGAGCAA
Organism: Notodromas monacha; assembly: GCA_905338405.1. Lineage (NCBI taxonomy): Eukaryota > Metazoa > Arthropoda > Ostracoda > Podocopida > Cyprididae > Notodromas > Notodromas monacha. Next base: position 7,918 of record CAJPEX010000435.1, read on the forward strand.
GCTTAAGAGCTTAATTTTAATCAAGTGCATGTGCAAATGGTTTGCCTGTAATACAAATGACAAATACATGGTCAAAATTGCGAACAGGCCAGGCAAAATTATACACCAGAATACATTCCCAACAGTTGGGGAGCAACTCAAAAACACCCTTCCCAAAACAGAACTCAGAGATGACTGGTTCTAAACCAGGGGGATAATCCTGAGTCAAGGAAAAGGGGGTGGAAATTTTCCACCAAGGACAGTAACCAGATCTCCTCAACAGCTTCCAAAACAAGGGGGGAAGGACAAGCTTAAGTGCCAGCAGCTGCATGTGGACCCTTCCTTCCTCAATTTCCTCAAGGAGGGGAAGTCAAGGCTAAGATTGCTGACTCAAGTAATGTGCCAGCCTTGCCAACATGGCATTACTGTTGCTAACCAATGAAATATAAATGCCTTGCAGTGAGAAATTCCCAATTCACCACAAATTCAACCAAATAAAACAATGGTGAGGCTTTCCCTCCCAATCAAAATACAAAACCCCAAATAACAGTCATTTGGAGACACTGGAGTTGGGGTGAAACTCCCCATTAGCAACAATCAATACAACCCACAATTATAACACTAATTAGAAGGTAATAAATCGTGGGGGGGGGGGCCAGGACAGTTCATTTTCACATGGGAATGGAGCAATACAATAAATGTCATAAAGCATTCTGATTGGCCAAAAATGCTTTTGGATAAATATTGCAAAGCATTCCAATTGGCTGAAAATGCTTTGGGATAAATATTGCAAATCATTCTGATTGGCTGAAGTTCAATATGCTCTAAGCCCTAAAGCATTCCTGCTGCTCCCTTGCAGCTTCCAGAGGTATCACTTGAAATTGGGTTGGATGCTCCAAACATGCAAACGCAATCTGCATGTTAGGAACAATCTGGCAGTTGGTTTAGCTGAAGCATCTTTCATTGCTGAAAAGAATATCCAGTAGGACAGCTGGTCCTGAATTTGTGTGTGTGTGTGTGTGTGTGTGTGTGTTTATGCTTGTACAATATTGTGTCTTTTAATTTTACATGTGGGACAAAGAAAGGTCAGCGCTAGTGGGGAGAAATCCCCAGTTGGTTAATGCACTGGCCAATTGCTGTGTTTCAATTCCTCTCATTAAATCTTGAAACTCTGCTATAAATCATTTTGTAAATCAAGGTGTAAGGCTTGATTGATTGATCATGAGTTGAAAACCTCACAAAAAATTGGTAGCAGAGCAGGGTTCTGATCCACGGAAAAATCTTAATTGATCTTGATGATTAGACTATACTGAACTTATTCTTTTGAAAGTCTTCCACTGCTGATTTAACAATACTGTCCTTCTAAACCCTGTGTTTTTTGTTGATATCTGTGAATATATGTTCAAGTATCCAAGAAAATCTACAGCTGTTGTAAAAACTCTCTTCATTGATTTTTGTGGATATACTGTACTTCAAAACTGAATTTGTGTACTATACTGTGAAATTTCTCTGAAATCTGAGACCTTCTTTAAAACTCACTCACCAAAAAAATAAGAATGGAAAGGCCTGTAACCAGGCAGCCCACTACCCAAAATACTGGGGGCCAAATCCTGAAAATGAACCAAATGCAGTTCCTTCTGAGCCAGCTGGAAACCAAGATTCTAAATAATTAGGGTTGACTGCAGGTTCCCCTCCAGTAAATATACCAGCCAAAACTAAAAGAAAGCTCAAAGACCTCCAAGCACACCCAGCAGGCCTCCATCCCCTCTTTCCAAGGAAGAAGCAAATTCCAATGACCCCACCATAATTGGTCAAGAAAAGCAATATTCAACAACTGAACTCATGAAACTTTGTAATTTAATTATGAAGATTGACAAAGTCATTAAAATATCTGATGATGAATACAGTCAATTGCAGCTTAATAAGTTCAAACCTGAACTCCTTGAGATACTGAGTTTTTTTAATAATCTTGACATTGACCACTGGTCAGCCTCAGACAAGGAGGAACTCAAGAAACTAACTGATCAACTCAGCCTCATTCAAATCTCCTCTTGGGAAGATATGAAAAATGGTTGGAAAATAAACTTAAGACCACCTGCTAAAGAAATCAAAGGAGTTGTTTTTCCAGATTCTCCATCTGAGGAGATTGTCTCCTACCAACCCAAAGAGGTATGCTTGATCCTTCTAAGCCAACCCTTGAAAGGGATCTTAAAACTTATGGAAAAGGAAACCCTCGGGTGTCTTCTGAGGAGTTAATTTCCAGATATGAGAAAAAGAGTGATTCTCCTGCCTTTATCAGGTTTGATGGAGACCATGATCAAGATGAAAATCTTGATGGTATCTGGGGAATTTTTAAAGTTATCCATGAGGCCCCTTCAACTCAAATACAACCAGGAAAAAGAATCCATCTCTTGAGAATGCACCTTACTGGTGAAGCCAAATGCGCTACTTCAATGTTTCAGGGAAGACAAACTGAACTTGATTACCTGCGTTTGGTTGAATACTTGTTTAACAAGTATAGACAAATTTCCCCCTCAGCCAAAAGGCTATGCAGGGAACTGGAAAAACTGATCCCAAGAGATGAAATCCTATCTGGGGCTGCTGAAAACGCTGACCATGCCACCAACATCATTCAAAAGTTGGTTAAAATTGAACCTGATCCTAAATCAGTTGAATTAGGAGTTTGGCCCATTATACAACCCAGACTGACATCTTTCATGATGATTGATAATTTAATGGCAAAAGCCCCATTTTCAGAACAATTGAAATGTGAAGCTAAACCTGAAAGTAAGGATTGATGGTGGCTGAGACTCCAACTTATGGATCTTGCTGACAGAGAAACTCCTATATCCACTAGAATAGTTTACTCTTACAAGGCTGGAGTCTAGGTTCAGAAAAGAAAAAGGTCAGAATCTCTTGAAAAGGAAGAAGAACCACCTAAAAAATGCAAAACTTGTACCAACTCAGATGAAGAAAAGCAGTGGTACTCCAGTGCTCCCAAATTCTCTAAACCTAGCCCAGCTAGATACACCCCCAAAATTGGGAAAACTTGTGAAAAAGAGACTCGAAGTGTGTGTTCTGTAACCAGGGTCACTCTCCCGTGTTTTGCAAAGACCTTACACTTGATAATAAAAACGAGGTTATCAGAGAAAAAAGACTGTGTTATAATTGCTTGAGGGATGGTCACAGTGTGCATGATTGCCCCAAAAAAAATAAGGTGCATAATATGTGAAAGAAAACACCATACCTCCATATGCCCCTCAACAGGGGGACTGTTCACCAAGAATAATGAAATTCAAATTCCACAGCATCCTGTTAAACTGGAATCTCTGGTTCAGGACAATCTTCTGAAAGAATAAACTGAACTTAGACAAAAGGTCAGTAATATGGAGCTTAAACCCTCTATCAAGACTGATCCTCAGAGTGATTCTCAGTCCAAGTGACATAAAACTGTGAGAGCAAACATATCAACCAACCCTTTGTCGAACTCCTTCCTTGAGACAGTTGAGGTTAAAGTTATCCCTTCAGGTCAAAAAGTATATGCCCTGCTGGAAACTGGAGCTCCAACTACCTTAATTACTGAAGACTGCGTCAAGAGACTCAAACTGTCTCCCTGCACTACTGATTGTAATTACATTATTCAGGGAGTTAAAGAAAAGGGAGAATGTTTAGAAACCAACAAAGTCCTTCACTTCACTCTTGGACGTAGAAGTGGAATGGGTGTCCCCTTGGGAACTTATGCCCTGGTTGTTCCAGTTGACCACTCCTGGTCTGGATCAAACCCAGAAATATTGACATGGATGCAAAGTCCCTCACAAAGAGCCTTCCTGGCTGACCTCCAGATTGTCAAACCTGAAGCTATCTGGTGGGACATAATTCTGGGGGGAATTGATATGTTGACCATTTCTGTTTCATCAAGGGCTTCCTTAGCTCTTTACCTGCCATGGGCCCCATTTGGGACTCAGGTTCTTTTTCTGCCACCAAAAACATACCACCCCTATAAGAATTATATACGAATGAGCCAAAGCTTTGAAAAGAGGTTATCTACAATTCAAGACCTCATTTGCCTATTTATGTCCATTTTTAAATCCACAGCAGTATCTTTTCTGAAGCCAACTCACAAATTCTGTTGGAAAGTTAAAATATGATTTTTGAAATTTAAGAAAAATATTTTCTAATGCAGCTAAACTCAAAACTGTTTCTGCCCTTGTAGCCTAATTATTTCTGAATGCTTTGGCACATATTATTTAATTTTTTGGAATTTTGATCAAGCAGAACCTTGATCCCCAAATGGGGCTCATGGCAGTTGGGGTGTAAAAAATACTTTTGGAAATTTCTTGAAAATGTGTCCAAAAATTTTATTTTGTTGAATAAACCCATCTGCTGGATTGAGCATGCAAAAGTGATATTAAAAACATGTCAAACTATTTTTTCATTTAAAATCAATTATTTTAAAATTTCTCAAGTTGCAATAAAGAAAATTTTTTAAATATGTAAACATGCCCCCAAGCTTTAAAATTCATCCCACAGCTGGAACATGTTAACAAATTCAATGGGTTTTGGCTGAATGGGTATATTTCAGCTCTTAAAAAAAAACTTTCAGAAATGTTCGGAAAATAGTACAAACAAATTGCATTTCATTCCTAATTACATATTATCATCTAAAATGAATCAGAAGTTATGTTTGCACTCACACTAACCTAGAAATAATAAATTTTGCCAACAAAATCCAAAAAAATATTTTCGATGAATACAAGACTTTTCTCACTAGTAAAAATAAGATGCCCAGGAAAACCATTCAGGTCCCCAGACGCGTTCAGGATGTGTCCAATATGAAGTTTATATGGATGCTTCTAAGCCAGCACACAGTTTAACCCCAGTGAGTACTCTTAAGTGGATGCATCCTCAGGGGATGCATCCTTGACTGTTGGAGAGTTGCGTCCATTCTGGACACATCCAGGACATGTACTTTGATGAATTGTGAAAAGGGGCATGGAACTGGTACGCCCCAACGTAGATCTACGTTGCAACATGCACTGGCAGGGCGCAACGTAGATCTAAGTCATGCCCTCCCAACATAGATCTAAGTTGCAACATGCAATCTCAGGAGAGAAAAAGAGGGAAGAAAGAGATATAAACTTTTCTTGGAATTCCACACCCATTCAAGCTCAGACACACACATACACACACACACATACACACCACAAGACAAGACAAGACAGTCACACACATGCATTCAATACATGAATAATTCACAACCCCTCAAGGATTTGAACCGTAACCCCACAATCTGGAATGCACAGCCAAACCAACTGTGCCAACCACACAGCATGTCTGTTCATGCAGTGCTTCACAGTAATATACTGAATTTGCAGCAATAACTGCCTGGATGTATTTTCAACAGATGGTGCCCCTTACAAAGAAGAAAGGATTGTTTTGGAATTAAAAAGAGTACTGCAGTGAATGCTGCTGTGCTTCAGGGTTGTTCTGTTGAGAAACTCAAAAAAGTGAAAGGAATACTCAACATATTGAATTGTATGCTTTGAAATCGTTGCTCTTTGCTTATATTTCAGTTTGAAGGATGAGCAAATAGCAGTGCAAGTTATGTGCATGTGTCTCACACACTTTTTCTACAACCACATTGAGTTTGGGGTCATTATGTCATTATCCACATACAGTACATCAATGTAGCATATGTATAGCTGCATTAAGGTTCAGTGAGTTGCATGTAATACAGAATGTGAAGCAGAGAAATACATTAATGCCCAAAGTTCAATAATGAAGTTACTGTATATTCATATCAGGAAAGTTGCCAGAATTCCATCAATCATGTATGAAGTCCTATGCATGCAGACAACTACAGAGGAAGTGAAACATGCATAATTGATGGAATTCAGCATGATAAGTATGAGTTGGAGGCTAATTTGTGTGACTGAGATCTCTCCCAACATAGATCTACATTATTGCAATCATACTTTAGTGCTGAATTCCATCAATTATGCATGTTTCACATCCTCTCAAGTTGTCTGCATGCATTGAACTTGGAATGCATTCCTTCCAATTAGACTTTTGAGAACTCTCCCAATGTAGTTCTACATTGCAAGAGTTCTCAGTCACACAAATTTGTTGCCACTTAGACTTCAAGGTTGTGACATTCATGTTGCGACATAGATCTATGTTGTGATATACTTCTGCATGTCCTTTGCATGTCACAACATAGATCTATGTTGCAAGTTGTTTTTCTTGTAGCCCTTGAAGTCCTCTTTCTGCGTCTTTTTTAAAATTGAATTTATCTTCATTTTTGAATTTTTTGCAGAATTTGAAGTAAATGTAACTTTTTACTCATGCATACAAGTGAAATTTACTTTAAATTCTGCCAAAAATTCAAAAATGAAGATAAGTTCAATTCTAAAAAAGTTTCAGAAAGAGGACTTTGAAAGCAAGAAGAAACAAAAAACTGTTGAATGTAACCTCCATGAAGATTTGAAGTAAATGTAAGTCACTGAAAGTGAACTTCAGGGGCTAAAGAAAACATGGATCTACTGAGAGACTCCCTGTGCATGTCCTGACTTGGAAGAAAAGTCCCAATGGATCCACATAGCAACTTTTTGTGCATGTCCTGACTTGCTTGTGATGCTTCTGTCTTGCTGGTGCCAGTTTATTTCCTTTGCCTGGCAATATACCTCACTTGCATCCTTTCTGGACACTGGCTGGACACATCCTATTTTCAACCTTTTGGACGTGTCTATTCCTGATGCACAAGAGACCTGTAATATATTGTTATCCTAAATCGGCGAAAGAATAAAACTTCAGACACTTTCGTGCAGAAAGAAACGTCTCTCTTTCTTACACGATTAATCTAAAACTTAGTTCCTTCCAAGATAACGTTTTGTCGAGAAGAATTCTAGTTCTTTATGGCCGGGGTAAAAGTGAATCTAGACTTCTCGGTAAAGTGAATACATATATATTTCGTGAGCTTCTCCAACAAGAGTCAAACCAGCAATGAATGCTGACATATACACTTCGCGGTACCTTTATAGATGCGAATCATGCCAGACGCGTCTGCGCAACTAGAATGGGGAAAACAGAAAGGGGACCGGGCAAATGACCGCAAACCAGACAGTGTATTGAGGACACGCCATGTCATTGTCTGCTTTGGGGCAGCTAGTTGCTATGCGGGAATTGCAACAGTAGAGAGCAGTATTATAAACATGGCGTAGGACACTGTAACTATTTCTTTCGGTGACAGTATTTCCATTTAAAAACATGTTCCCCCTTCAAACCGTTTCCCCATTAAAAGGTGAAGAATCCCATTACTTCATAATACAAACCTGAGTAAACATGTGAACTTTGTTGAAAAATTTACACTCAACTATTCATGACGCGCACCCCGTTTTTTCTCACATATTTGAGAGGAAAAAGTGCGTGTGGTACTGGAGTAAATACTGGGAAAATTGCATAATACAGTATTAAATTTTCTGCTTTAGTCAAAGCATAGGTTATGCATCGTTTTTACACACATAATCTTTCCTGAAATAAATTTATGTGGCGTGGATCTTCGAAAAAATTAGGTTTGCATCATATCACCTTGAGTTATCAACACCAATAGTGTTGTAAGTCAATATTTTTTCACTCCTTCATCGAAAGTTATAATGTACAGCTTTTTTCTTGTGAAAACCTAGATGTATCAAAATTTCTAATTTTCCCATTTTTTTCCCATGAGACGGGCGTTGAGCCCCTCGAAGCAGTCAAGAGTGTCTGGACTAGCCTGGAGTAATCAAAGTATGATGTGCTTCGAAAACAAAATAAAAATCTGAACAGCAAGAAAAAATCCCTGAGTTCACAATGATGGCAAGCAATTCATGTTTCAACTGAAATGCAAATGCTTGCCTCCTGTCAACCTAATACTGTATATGAAGAACTAGTATTGGTTGCCTAATTTAGGGAACCAAATTTTTTTTTATTGTCAAGTATCAACTTGTTAATGATCCGTGGCTTCTGTTTTTACATTCTTTGATCTTCTGTGATTTGTGTTGTGTGCTCGGAAACCCCCCACCGATAGTCATTCGTAAAGTCGCTTTCTTACAAAGGATAGTTCTCCGTTTGCTAAATAATTTCCCCTGTGATTATAAAAAATATAATAGCTTGTGTGCATATTTTGCCATGAAAACAGTTCATTTGAGTTTCAAATCATCATTTTTTCTGTGGCTTTCTCTCTTAGAAAACAAACTCAATGTCTGAATAACTCCGCAAACAGGCACATTTTACCAAGCACTCAACCAAATTTCTCTGTGACGCAATACAGTGCCACAAAATCTGCCATGACAAATGGTGGCAATAAACGGAGGTTTGACTGTATTTGCCCAGTGAAGTCCAAGGGAACACCATGATATGGCGTGCAGATGTCCTCACATATGGACGAGGTACTTGGATGAAAGCCAATTCCTCCAGCATCTTAGGTCCCCTCTGTACTGGGCAGTCCTGCAATGTGCCTTACTCACAGTCAGCTAAGCCTGACCTGAATGTCCCGGGTTTTCGATGCGACATGGATATGAATGCAGACCGATGCGATATTTATGGAAAATAGAGCTAAGGATCTCGTCCTCGCTGTCAGACCGAGGATGAGAGTCTCTTCCGTTGGCCGCCGGAGATTCCCTGCTGCTGGTCTGGACGGGACAGTGCACACAACCCGTGAACCCGGGCAACAGATGGCCCCCTCCTCTCGGATTTGCATTTCAGGACGATTACGGGCCCGTCGCGTGTCGCATTAGCGCAAAGCGAACCCGGCGGGGGATGATGGATGCGCGCCGGACACGCGTCGCGGATGAAGTCGTCCGGGGAGGCGTGGCGAATCTCCCCTCCTCCTCCCGGCCCGGGTTACCGGGCTAATCTCGCCTTTAAACACCCTTCAGGTGTCCAGACCGGCCCTTATTTTCACCTGCCACCAAGTTGGGCCACCCCATTTTTTTTTTCTCTTTCTTTCTTGTCCATGTATCCCGTCCTGGCGAACGAAAAGATATATGCCGACCTTCTGATTGGGGATCCGACGTACGGACAGCTTGACTCGGGTACACTTGTGTTGGGGAACCAGAACTCAGGCCCAGGGACGTCAGGTCCCAGGACCTGGATTCTGGTTCACTTTTCCTTGGTGCATCTGTTCCCTGGATGCATGACGTCTTTGATGCACATCTTGTCTGCCAATCACAGGGGAGGAAAAACGTCCAATGCTTTGGTCAGGTCAGCTGACAGAAGCATTGTGCTAAATTGCATAAAAACCCAGCACTCTTCCACTCCCAATAATCAGTCCTTAAAATTAGCTCTTGCAGTAAACTTCCCTCAAAACATTGCAACCCCAATTCTTCTGATTGAATTGTTGCATTGCAGTATTGCACCCTAAATTTGTGTGCACAAATTTATTGTTTTGATTGAATGTGTGTTGCATCATTGCATTTATTGTGATGCATTATTTTTATATTGTGTTTGATTGTGATTTATTGTGGACTGTGATTGAACCAAACAAAACTAGGGATATGTAATTAAGGTACCCTGTTAATTACATATTCCCAGCCTCAAACCTGCTGATTGCCCTGCATTATCATTTCCCAACTTTTCTTCCACTGTGCTATGGTTCAATTATCTATGTTGGGTTGATTAATACCTCAACAACTTGAAACTCAAAGATGGACAGATGGTGCACCAAAGTCTGGACACTGTCTTGAGACATGGGCACTTTAACAACATTTATGAACAGAGGGTAAGTGTGTTATCAAACTTTTGACATACCATGAACAAATTGAGCCTCTTATATTCACCAAAAAATTAGCTTTTTCACTCAATATTCAAATACCAGGTGAACTCAAGTGATACATTCCTAAGGATTTTGCAGAATTTCTTTTTACGAGGTCATATCCCAAAGTTACTTGTTCCCCATTTTCATTGGCGGGAAAATGCAATATTTCAGAAATAAGATGCATCATAATTTGAATGTGGACATGAATTCAGCTTCAATTAAATTCTGCTTGTACTTATTTTGAAAATTTCCTCTCAATACTGTTCAAGATTTCCCATGGTCTGATGTGCACCTAAACTTCCCACATCTCTAGAAAAATTTTATCCTTGCCTATGATGCACACCCACCCCTTTTTCTCTCAATTTTGAGAAAACGTTTGCATGTGGTTCTCAAGTAAATATGGTACAGTATTAGAAATCCACTTAAAATTTTTAATTCAAAAAACCAATATTTTGCTTTTTTAGTATTCTTTCCTTCATATGTGCACAGTATAGTGAGGCTTGTGCTTCTTCTTTACTTTTTGGGCTTGCTTTCATGCCAAACATCAGATTCTGTATGGGTTTCTTCTGCACAGTCATTTTCCTTATCTTGAAGTTGAGAAACAAATCATTTGTTTTTTTGGTGGACCTTTTTCTAATTTTTGATCAACAGGAGAATCAAGTAAATGCGTATTCCCATTGAAGGCTAAAGGGAAGCATGATCCAACATGCAGATGCTCCAATTATAGGGACTGGGTCCAAGCACCAATGTTCTGCATGGACTGCACTGTGTTTCTCTCTTTTCTTTGGAATTGGTGTTGCACACAAAGATGAGGCTGATCCACTTTGAGGATCCAGTAAGACCATGCAGGTACTGGTGCCATGGCACATCATCTGCAAGAAAGAAATACAGGCGGTATCTTGCAATTTGACCTACTGCAATTTGATGGTAACATTTTCTGGGAGGTCAACTCTCAATTTGTCCTCTGCTACACAATTTGACCTGCTGAGAGACATGATATATCAAATCCCATGTAGAAAACATGTCATTTGATGTTGTCTCACCATTGGACTGCTTTGCAATTTGACCCCAGCTCAGCAACAGATTATGGTCAAATTGCAAGGTATCCACTGTATGGTCAACACTTGGTTAATGAAACTATACTGTAATTATTTCCTAGCAAAAGATTTTTAGCCAAATGACTCCTGTAAAATATCTCAAGATATGAGCACTTTTCTAAAATTTCTAAATGCTATTTTCAAAATGTTGATATCTCTTGAATTTGAGGTAATGCATGGACACAAAATCCAAGTACAGTAAATCAGGTATTATATTTAGTCTAATTCAGTTTCCATGGCATGGATGTTATGTGATCTTTCATTATGGTGTTTTCATCATACAGTATAGGTACAGTATTTCAATATTTGTACAACTTTGACTTTTTTCATGCAAACAGTAACGATTCTCCGTATAGTTCTCTTGCACAACAGATGATGTTTCAAAGTTAAAAAAAACTTTTTATACTGCATTTTCGAGGAATATTTGAATTCTTTGCCAAATGGAGAAGTGAACAAAAACATTCCCATTGAAATCTATTGAAAAATGTGATCCAACATGCAGGCATTCCAACACAAAGACGCAGTTCAAGAATGAATCACATGCAGAAGTTGGCGCATACGGTATACGCATCAATCTTCAAACTGGCATTAACCCTTTCGATTTCTCCATGATATTCTGAATAACTGAGCAATGGTTCCGTGAATCCCTTCAACATCAAATTTGAGAAAAATTGGCTTCAAAATACTGTACGTGTTGCCTGGAGGACGGACAAATTGCGAAGTTTGCTTGGCGCATTCCTCGCCGTGGATGAGCAGGTCGGGAGAAACGGTCCCGTCAAACGTGATTGAGTTGTTGGAGGAACGGCCCGAGAATCTGTCCCGAATACCTTTTTTCATTTTTTTTTCTCCCTACGATCTCCCAGTGTTGTTGTGCAAACATGGAATATGCGTGGGCACTGCGTCGCCACTTGCATAAGTTGTAATGGAACATTCAGTTCTCAACGGTCACTACAACAAGAACAATGCTGTACCTGATACTCCCTGCTCTCAGTCTATCATGGTCGACATCGTCTATGTTTCTTTGAATGATAAACCTCCAAAAGAGGCGCCTTGTTCAGAGGTAGAAAGCATTTCCTCATTCGAACCCTGTTGGGGAGTGAGTCCGGCACCCATAAATAATAATTATAATAATAATCCCCCTGCATTGCTGCATCAAAAAAACTGGTCCTTCCCTAGAAGCCCAGCCCCAAAAACCAGCCCAGAAGGAATTGTAAATTATGCACAGCATTGTCTTCAATTCCAACAAAATCAGCCAATCAGAGGCCAATATTTTTTGCACAACAAACACTTTTCCAACTCTTTCTTATGTCTCCAAAGCATGTTGCAATGAATTCACTCCACTGCCAATTCTTGAAGTGTGAAGAGCTCTTAAGACATTTGATCTTACCATTGTTTTATGTGACAGTATGTGTGTGTAAAGTCCAAAATTCTCTGAGTTGTATTATTCTTTGGGACATTATTAATTACTCGTCTTTTGGGGCCTCTTTAAAGAGGCTCCCAACCAGTCCCAGGCTGATTGCTGTGTTTACTTCATTATTCTCATATTTTCTTTGTTGAAACTTCTTAGTCTCAAACAAAAAATAGTCTCCTATGTGTAAACTGTGTTAACAAAAAGTAAGAATATAAGAACTTTTCCAGAAGTGTACAGTATAAGTAATGCTGTGATGTTAGTATCTTGTGCAGATGCAAAATATTTTTACTTTCACATACAACACACTACAATATAATTGTATAATCCAGGGCTGCCAAGCAAAGATGTGGTCAAATAAGGCCATACGTTATTGAATAGTTCTGTGGCCAAGGGTCACATTGCAGAGGCGGACAGTCCCTGCAGGTCACAATAGGCAATAGTTTTTGAAGTTTTGAAGTTTCCCATTTTAAATGGAAAGTTTTGCATTCAATTCAATGCCATGCATTGAATAATAAGCATGGTCTTGCATAATTTTTGAAGGGTGGAGCGACACTTTGGTGGATTGTTGAACGTACAATTAATCCTACAACAACCCATTCACTAAAGTTGTTGAAAAATACAAATTCTTCCATGTTAATTCCAGTACCACGTGGCCCCTCAAGTAAGAACGTTTGTGATCGTCAAATTCAATATTGAAATTCGCAATAAATGCGTTTTAATTTTTTTATTGAATAGGAAGAAGAAAGAGATATGAATCAAAACCAAGTAGAAAGCATTCGAATATGTTTGGGAATTTAACATGTACTATTAGCCCTTGAATTCATTTTATTGATCCTGTCATTGGAGTCTACGTATTTCCATGATGAGCACCAAAATTTTGAAATGAGTCAAAGAATGTGTGTGTCAGTTAGATGCCCACCCCATATGCACTCCAGTAAATATGCAACAACGTTTTGATATATGACAGACATGACTTACTGGTCTGAATTCAAGAGCTTCTTTTCATTTTTGAAATTTTCAGCATTTTAAAATTTTGTTTCCAAACCTTTTTGAGCTCATGGACCAGCAAATTTTCCAAAAATGTTTTGCAGACCAGCAAAGTTTCATAAATTTTTTGGAGACTAGAACAAGTTTTGCTGGCATGATTTTATGGCAGGGATTTGAAAAGTTTGCAATTTTTTAAGCTTAAATGACATACTATGACAAATCAGGTATAGTGGAATGCCTTAAAAAAATTGGAAAGGTGGGCTTGAAAAAAGGTTTCTCAGAATAAAAATCTTAATTAATTTTTACATCAGCAGGTGAATATTTTTTACAAGTTAGGAGAGAAGCCAACTCTATTTACTCAGGTACAAGGTAATTTCAATTGCCATTGTCCTTCCAAAATTTCAGATAAAGAAAACAGACTTCATTGCTATTTTTGATCAATGTATTATGCTGCAATAAAATTTACCCTGGACCAGCAAAAGCCTTCTGCAGACTGGTGCCAGTCCACAGACCACCGGTTGGGGAACACTGATTTGAAACATACATAAAACCACAGAGAGAAAATATGGCTCTCATAACACTTACCATCATGAAACATCTGATAAAACAGGGGAGGGGGGTTTGTTGGGGACTAAGTTGGGCACTGGTAAATTATAATTATAATGATAATCCCCCTGCATTGCTCCATCCCAAAAACTTGTCCCTTGGTAGAAGCCCAGCACCAAAAAACAAGTCCCAAAATAATTGTGAACCATGCACAGCATTGTCTTGATTCCAATGTAATCAGCCAATCAGAGGCCAAAATTTAACCCACAAGGATAACTACTTTCCTTCTCCTTCTTCTGTCTCAAAAAACAGGAACACAGAATTAATTCCACTGCCAATTCTTGAAGTGTGAAGACCTCTTGAGACATTTGATTTTATCATTGTGTTATGTGAAAGTATGTGAGTGCAAAGTCCAAAATTCTCTGGGTTGAATTATTTTTTGGGACATTATTAAATACTCAATTCTTTTGGGGCCTCTATAAAGAGGCTCCCAGTCAGTCCCAGGCTGAAGGCTGTGCTTTATTCATCATTCTCATATTTTCTTTGTTGAGACTTCTTGGTCTCTAACAACATCCTTCTACTGCTTGTGCCAAGGAAGAACCCATTTTTACTTCTCCACTCAAACTGATCTGGTGATAACATTTCTGGAAGGCAAGTCGGCATTTCTATCAAGCATCACACACGGCGGTGTCCTGCGTTGCTTGCGTGGCAGGAAAGAAATTGTCAGGATATTTTTTTGCGCTTAGACTAATGGAAACGTGGATCATCAAAGGAAGGTGATGTTCTGAATACTGTGCCGGGAAAGGCTCACGTAGTGCAGTAAGAAGCTTGCTACAAGGGATACCTGGCGGAACTTGATGGAATCGGAACGCCTGGGGAGTTCATGCAGGGCTGATGATTCAACAGGCTGGAGCACCTTCAACTCTGTTGTGTACGCGCCTGTGAGAGGCGCTTCACGAAATAGCTTTCCGAGGACAGGAACCCCTTCCTTTTGCCTCTGAAACATCTTTCACATCCTGCCTGGCGTTTTTGTCCTTTTTTGTTTTTCTCAAGTGGCGCCACTTTAGCAGTCAGGTGCACCTGGCATGTGCTATACAGCCAAACCCCTTTAAATGGCCAATGTCTGTGCAGCAAGATTTTGGTGGTTTAGCAAAGGTGGCGGTCTATCAAAGGTAGTTGTTCATCAGCACATGAAATGTATTTGAATGTTGGCCACATACTGATCACATTGTCACAGTTTTGGATGACTGTTTAAAAATTTGCAACAGCAAAAATTACTACAGGACAAAAAATTTTTCAAAAAATAGCATGATGGATATGAAAAGAATATGTTCACATTAATATATGACTTCTTGTGCATTTTTATTTGAGTTCTCATTTAATTTTGTGGCAAATATTGCATCCATTCCCTTTTAATTTTTCAGTCATTGTGTTCTGTTTGTATTTTAAAATTGAATCTCTCTCCAAATTGGTGGTTTAAAGGGGTAAAAAAAAAAAACAAGGGCAGATGCCTAATTATTGCCAGAAAATTGTTGGCGGATGATGGTCTATTGAGGTTTCCCCATCCTTTTAACATTGGGGAGATTTTTTTGGGGTAAAAATATGACTGGAGGTGAGGGTGGAGGTTTATCAGGGGGCAGTTTAACAGGGTTTGACTGTATGTGTACTGCATCATTGGAATATTGTAGCATATGGAATTTCTTGGCTTGAATTGACTCCATGAAGAATGGAACAGGGCACATGTGCTTGTCTGGAGAAAAGTGATGTAGCAGGAATTGTCAACAGGACGAAATAGATGATGCTGTATAAATTTAATCTTCCCTGAGTTCAAGGCAAAATTTTTGGCTCCGTGCAGGAATTTATTTTACATGCGCTTTGCTCATGGGTGACGAAAAATGCATTTATTACTACATTGTGTTCTCATTTGATTTTGTAGCAAATATTGCATCCATTCCCTTTTAATTTTTCAGCCATTGTGTTCTGTTTGTATTTAAAAATTGAATCTCTCTCCAAATTGGTGTTTTAAAGGGGTAAAAAAACAAGGGCAGATGCCTAATTGTTGCCAGAAAATTGTTGGCGGATGATGGTCTATTGAGGTTTCCCCATCCTTTTAACATTGGGGAGATTTGTTTGGGGTAAAAATATGACTGGAGGTGAGGGTGGCGGTTTATCAGGGGGCAAGTTAACGGGGTTTGACTGTATGTGTACTGCATCATTGGAATATTGTAGCATATGGAATTTCTTGGCTTGAATTGACTCCATGAAGAATGGAACAGGGCACATGTGCTTGTCTGGAGAAAAGTGATGTAGCAGGAATAAAGTGGTTGAGAATTATAAAACAATTGAAAATTGATTGGCAAGTCCACCAGGCTCTCTGATACACTCCAGAATCCTGTTCCTGATGTTTGATGGGCGGTTGGGCAGCACAAAGTGGTCAGCAAAACTACAAGTGGATCTCTGAAATATGCTCATAAAATTGTCTCCTCTTAGTCTAACATGTACACTGTAATAAAAGCCCTCCAGCACTTGTTTAAAATGCAGTATTGTACTTTTATCCCATATTTTAACGGAGGCTGGTTTATATTAGAGACAAGTGCTTATTTACATGGCAAAGCTGCTGGGCCCGAGGAAAAGAAAGAAGGGGAAAACTCAGATTGAAAATCCCTTTGATTGCTACTTTTTCAAGATTGTTTTAAGAATTGATGATGAGAAGAGTTTTTTTTTTCTTCAGCTCTTATAAGTGTGCCTAAAGGATTTTTTGGGTTAGGAGAACTCTCAGACTTCTTCATAACCCCCCCCCCCCCACCCTGATTCTCAAGTATTTTTAATAAATGCCGATAAAGTATAAAGGAAGCACTATTCGAAGGATATTCAACCCTTAATTTTGCGACACCCTTGCCTTGGGCCACAAAAGCTAAACTAAAATTCCCCCATATTTTCCTGATGAAAGTCGTAATTTACTGACATCTCGCATTTGGTTTGAATAAATCATTCTCTATCGTGCTGATATCATTGGCACAGTGAAATTCTGTCCTTGCTTTGTGCCAAAAATGACCATGCAGATATATTGCACTACATCTGACATAGACTCCGAGCCATTTGAAGATGCCGGAAACCCAAAGGCCATTTATTATCTGATGTCATGTTTGATTTGGTGAGCAGTTCTTACTTCGGTAAGGGTCTGCTCAAAATAATTTGTGAAGTATTGCAAGACATTCAATATATACCTTTCTGGCAAACTGAAGAACAAGAAAAACTAAACACTGAAAAGCATGTGAATAATTTATCTGAAACAGATTTTAAACACAATATTACATATGCCCAGTGAGGACAAAAATGTCCATTTTTTCCTAAAGTTATCCAAACCAACTTATCCCAGAATCTTGCCAAAATCAGACAAAATTTAGACAAGTTGGCTTGGATTACTTTGGACCAAAATTGGACCACTTGACCAATTTTTATCCAATTTTTGGATGGGTCTCAGATCAAAATTGAACAAGTTTTGAAGGAAACTGGGACAACTTTTGGATAAAAATTGGACATATTGTCCAATTTTTACCCAAAAGTTGTCTCAGTTCCCTCCAAATTTTGTATTTTTTTCAAAAATTCAACATAATATTGAAATAAAAATTTCCCAGCCCAATATTCAGATAGTCAACTTCTCTATTTCTATGAATTATATTCCATCCTGCTGAATTTATTTGACTGTGTTTATTGATGCATTGCACTGATCCTCCTATGAAATTGAACCTCTTAAATAGGGAATCTGTATATTTAGCATACTCATTAAGCCTATTTATTACTTACATATCACGCTAACTTAGTTAAGATTCTGTCCCATTTAATCTACTAGGGATTACACTACCTCACCTGAAGTTGAACAGAGGTACTTCTGCATATATGGGTGTCTGGCCTCTTAGTCAGGTAGCTACATCCCAATTAATGGGCTATAGCTCAGTTAATGTGGATTTAGCTTGTGGAGACAAGTCACAGGCTGAATCCACATGTTCTCAAACTGTCACCAGAAACTCATTTGGTTGAGTTCCAGACATTTTTTGGAGAACTTGCTCACTGGGATATGTTAAAGTATCAGGAGGAAGGGATTTTCAAATCAGTGCATCCCTGAATTACAATATTTACAATTAGATTTTACCCTAAATATCAGCCTCAAAATCAAATTTTGAATTATCAATACTGGGATTTTTCCCCAGAAAAAAGTTGGTCGACGAAATTTTCATTTTTTCACTGAGAGATCTTTTCTTGGAACCAAAAAGTGTTCAATTGAAAAGTTTGTTAGCCACGGGTGAACTGTATCAGGAACATCACGAAAAATCGACATACTGTATTATGAATTTGGGTTGAGTTATGAAATTACGAAGAGCATCCTTAAAATGCTTGTTATTTCTGTCAGGGGACTGTTGCAGTCACGCGTCCACAGATGCCGCATGCAACGATCTTCTTGTTCTGTTCAGCAAGCAGCACTATTCCCTTGCGGATTCATAGCCAGAAAGTTTGCGGGGGGGGGGGGGAGGAGACTGTTGCAGTCACGCGTCCACAGATGCCGCATGCAACGATCTTCTTGTTCTGTTCAGCAAGCAGCACTATTCCCTTGCGGATTCATAGCCAGAAAGTTTGCGGGGGGGGGGGGAGAGGAGAGAACATAACATCAGGGCATTCAATAGAAGTTTGAACATGCGTACACAATGCGATCAGCAGTTCTTTCCGCTGTCACGCCTCTCTGCGGTGACACGGGAGTTTTCCTCTTCAATAAATCCCTCCGTCAATACAGCATATCTCGTTCTCCATGATCCCCCTATAAAAAACTGAATGAATGGTACCCCCAAGCCTTGCTACGTTTCGATTCGAATGAATGACGAAATTCCGATAAAACTAGATGGCAAAAGATTCCGTGTGTGGAAGAGAGACTATAGGCCTATAGGGTAACAAGGGAATACTGTACAGCAAGAACGCCAGATGTGGACTCACTGTCATGTAATGGTACATGGACTTCGTCCCTATGTCAGAATATCCTATTCCCAATGTTGGACCTTGCTTCCCCAAGATTTAATGAGTACTTCCTTAATTTATCCTCAAAAAAAGTAGGTTAATCAAAATTAGGAATGAATCCCACAAAAAATCAAATAAAATGTGTTTCTTGACTTGAAAATTCAGAACAAAGAAAACCATACAAAATCAAATATTCTTGCATCAAAAGGACTCCACAATAAAAAATATTCTTGCTATCCTATTTGCAGATGTTCCATGGAGAATACAGTACTCCAAAAAGAGGAGTTTTTATTATAAACTTAAGTAAATATGTATTTAAATTAATTTATAACTTTGTGATTATAAACAGCTCAATTCTTCCAGGAGATATTAAAATTCTGAGAGAAACAAATTCTATAATTGGCTAGAAAATTTGCAAAAGTGTATATACAGTATGTTGAGATATTGTGCGGATGATGCATAAGATTTTTAAAGTTTTCAGTGTCCCCAAGTCAAATTGTCAATATGTTGGGGTTTATATACTTTGGGGTCTCACAGTATTTGTGTAAAACTCCAAAAAAACCAGGAAGAATCTGGAAACTGGCATAAAATTGTACTCCTGCCAAACAAGTACAGTACTTATCATTTAAAAATCAGGGTGAAATTTTTAGGGAAGCCTCAAACCCATCACAGCATGGAAGGATTGGTGTAGAGGACTGCTGTTGATCATCATGTTAATGGAAAGCTTAATTACTACAGTTCCTTGAAACTGGTACAGTGCTGGGATTTAAAACTAGCAGACCAGACAATGTATTGCTTGTTGAGGAATTAATCAACCAAACATAAAGAATTGAACCATAGCACAGTGGAAGAAAAGGTGGGAAATAATAAGGCACGGCAATCAGACAGTCTGCAGCTGGGAATATGTAATTAAGGTGTTACCTGAATTATATATCCATAGTTTTGTCTAGTTTAATCACTGACGTCCCTGGGCCCCAGTTCTGGTTTCCCAACATAGCTAAACTCTTAAAAAGAACTTGTACAAGCAGTGAGAAATTTTCAAATCTGTTGAATCACACTTTCTGGCTAATAACATGACAGGAAAAAGCTTAGCTTTAACAAAAAAGTAGTCCAAAGAACATCTGTTCTTTCAAATCCACAAAAATGAAAAGGCTTTAAAATTATCATTCAATCCTTGAAACTAAGTGAAAACCAACCAAACTGCTGTGCTGAAATACAGTATTTCCATATTTTGAAAATATTCCAGTCTGCAAAATCTGCTGTGTTGCTGATTTGATCTCGTAGGACCTCAAGAAACAAAAATAATTCAGGAATTTTTTTGAATACTGAATTTCTTAACATTTGTATGGCTCATTGCTGTGTTGTGTTCATGTAAAAGTTTTTCATGAAAAATTCTCAGCAATTGGTTAGGAAAGCCAAGGCAAAGTTATGCGCTTTGGGTCACATGGCCAAAGCATGCAGATGAAACATATAAATACCCAACTTTCCCCATTCCCCAATAATCATTCAACTCAAATCAATCCTACTGAAAACATCCCTGAAATTCTTTTGCCACAACAATATCCTTTTTATGCACTGATTTTTATATTCATTCCTTAATTTTGTGCATAAACTTGTCCTTGACTTTAATGGATGAGCACTGAACTTTTTTCTTTTGTTGCTTTAGTTTATTGCAGTGTGCTTTGTGTGGACTGTGATTCTTTATGCATATAAATAAATCAAACAAAATTAGGGATCTGTAATTAAGGTGCTCCCTCAATTACATATTCCTGGCCATAAACCAGCTGATTGTCCTGTGTGATCATTCATCCAATTTTTCAACTGTGCTGCAATGCTCTCTTTTGTTGGGGCCCCAGTTGTCCCCAACATGAGCTCTGCCACTTTGAGAGAGATTGAATGCTATGCCAAAAAACCAAAGAAGTCAACCACAAACAAAGTATCTCCTCATCTCCTCAACCTCAAGCAAGACAGGAATTCAGATTTTTCAGCATTATATGTTGATGAAATCCAATCCCAGAGAAAGATTCAAGCCCCTTCAGGCTTCCCAAACTCCTGCTAAATGATCCTGTAATGGTTCGGTGAGGATGAAGACCAATATTTCTCCTCTTCCACCTACACCCAGGGATGAGGGATCCAGGTGCCTGTCACTTGGTCCACAATTCGTCAAGCATGTCTTTTACGAATCCCCCACTTTTCAAAAATCCTCTGGACATTATTTGAGGAAACGCGAGCTCTGGTTAAGTCTACCATGCAATTTATTGTTGGAATAATTCCAGATGTTTTCAATGGCAAGGTGTTAATGTCAGTTAGAAATTCCCAGTGAGCAAGAAAATGTCCATCTTTTGTCCTAAAGTTATCCAAACCAACTTATCCAAGGATCTTGCCAAAAACAGACAACATTTGGACAAGTTGGCTTGGATAACTTTGGATAAAAATTGGACAACTTGTCCAATTTTTATACAAAAGTCATCCAAAAGACAACCGCTTTTGAATGACTTTTGGATCCATAATGGACTAGTTTTGGAGGGATCTGCGAGGTCTTTTGGAAAAAAAAATCAGACATGTTGTCTGATTTTTATTCAAAAGATGTCCCAGTTCCTTCCAAAATTTTTACATTTACAAATATTCAATTTCTCTTGTAAAATGTTTCAGCCATCATGGCCGGCACAAATCATTTTTGGGACTTTATTTCTTGGTGCATCACTTGAATTTATTATCATGCCAATTATTCTAGGAAACCTATGTAATTCATATATTTAATTACCCTATATTCCTATTGACCTTTTCTATTCGTGTCTATCTAGGTATTGTATGCTATTTGGTACCTTAGGGATATAATAATTTCTGAAGAACCCTCTACTCTACTGGGGATCAAATCCAGGACCTCAAGCTTGGCAGTACAGCCTCTTACTTACATAGCTATAGAACATTACATTAGGGCCCCTGCCACATTTATCCACCTATGTACCAACAGCTCTGGCAGACAAGCTTGGAGAACTCCCGGACATGTTCTCCCAACTTGTCCGCAAGTTCTCCGATTTTCCAGGAAAAGTTTGGAGAACATGTCCAAAAATTCTCCAAACTTCTCTGTGAAAATTGAAGAACTTGCGGACAGTTTCTCCAAACTTGTCCGCAGCAGCACAGCAGCAACTCTTGTGGACAAGTTCTCCAAACGTGTCCGCAAATTCTCCAAACTTGTCCACAAATTCTCCAAACTGGTCTGCAAAAATTGGAGAACTTGCGGACAAGTTTGGAGAACTTGTGTGCAAGAAAAAAAAAAGAGTTGCTGCTGCCTACAAGTTTGGAGAACTTGTCCATAAGTTCTCCAATTTTTGCAGCCAAGTTTGGAGAACTTACAGACATTTTCTCCAAAGTTGTCTGAAAGTTCTCCAAAAAATGTCCGTGGAACTCATTTGGAAGAGTTTTGGACATTTTTTGGAGAACTTTTTGCTCAGTGGGTTATTGGATTATAATCTGATACTGGTTTTTGTGGAATTGCAAACTTATAGTACTGTACTGCATTTCACTCTCTGGTTGTGTTGTCAGAAGGATTGGAAAAAAGGAATTTCAAAATTTGTTCAAAGACTCTAGGGTGCTGCATGAGAAAATGCTGGTGCAGAATCTAAGTTCAGCAGGCAGACATTTTTACTGCATGTTAAGCACTATAGGGAATCCTTCAGCCTACCAAACCATTAAAATACACCTGTCACACTACAGTAGAATAACCTGGATTTACAGCATGTGAACAAGGAATTGAGCGATTGAAGGTAGCAGAATAACTGGCGTTTTCTGAAATAATATCGGCCGGGGTTGTTGAAGAGCAAGTGGGGGGATTTGTCAATGGCGTGCTTGACTTGAATTGTGGACCAAGTGACAGACACTTGGATTCCTATGCGTGTGTGGAAGAGGAGAAATAGTGGGCTTCATTGTGCCCGAACCGTTGCGGGGCCGTTTAGCGGGGGTTCGGTAAGCCCGGTGGCTCGGGGTGGAGAAAGGCGCCCGCCCGCGGCGGCGGCGGCGCCGACCAAAGGCGCAGCGGGCGCGGGCCGCGGCGGGGCCGCCCCCCGGTGCGCATTCCGCCTTTTGTCCCCGTCGGGCTACTTGACGCCCGGCTGCATTCATCTCGTTAACTTCCTTGCACCACTTTTCCTCTCTTCCACCCACCAACAAATAACAACAACAACGAGGACCACGAGAATAAACCCTCTGCTGGAAGCAAGGTGATGAGAAAGGAAGAAAATACGGGAATCGCGGGATTCCTCGTGGACAAGTCGGGGACGGGACTGCTGCCACAAAAGCCCAATCCTTGAGGTGCAAGAAGCTCCCTTTTAAAAACCATTGGATTCCAACTGCTTCTCCTTTTTCTTTCTCGGGTATAGAGAACAGTATTTCTTCCTCAAGCACCACCATTCCACATGTTTTGTTTGAATTGCAGCAGTCGGTTCGGCACACTTCCACAAGCTTTCTCCCTCCTTCATGCTCACCCAGAAACGGTTCCATGAAAAAATCCCACGGGAGAAAAAACCCTGTAAGCCTAAAAATCTGGCCACGTACAAAAATGCCGCAAAACGAAAATCCCCTTTATAACTACAATATTATATAAAAGTGTGTGTGGGTTTTCCATCCAACAGTTTTGAAGGTTTAGGAGGATTACCTTCATCAATAGAACAGTGAGGAAGCCTGAGTAAGACTTAGCCTTCATCCCATTAGTTGCTTTGTATATAAACTGTTTACTTTTTTCTAATGACACAAGGGCCTCTGACCTGGAAAACTTCAAAAATGTAGTCAACCCTCCAGTACTGGCCCCTAATTTAGTGCCACACTTCCATAAAGCCACACATTTCACAAATCTCTCTTCATTATTTTCTCAAGGGAAACCCTGATTCAGTGCCAACTCACTTAGTGCCACCAAAAAATCTTTAAATTTCTGCCAATTTTTTAAACACAATGTAGTAATAAAGGCATTTTTCTAAGGATATTGTTGGGTTATAAGGTTTATAAGCAAGAATCACATCTGCGTGCTTACATAAAACTCAGGATAACTGAAAAATCTATTTCTGAATTAACATTGTTGAATTTTTTCAAAACCTTGAGAAACTGTTCGAATATTTTACTAGACAGCATATGCTTGAAAATCTAACAAATTCTGCTCTAGAACATACTTTGAAACAAAATATGAAAACTGTCAAATTACAGTATTTATTTTGGGTTTCTCTGTTATGAAACACCCTGAGGACCAAAACCTTCTGTAAACAAGTTTAATTTTCCAAAAATACCCTCAATTTATTGCCACACTCCCTCAGTGCCACAAAATGTGCCAGGACAAATGGTGGCACTAAATTGACATTTGACGGTGAATTGAATATTCAGATTGATATTTGACTGAATGATATTTCACTATCAAACTACTTTCAGAATTATCATTAATTTAGAAATTATGTGCAATCCATTGCCCATCTTAGTTATTAAATGGGACGTATCTGAAAAATGAATTCATGTTTGGCAGGGTTTTCTCGCAGGGGATTTGTATTCCTGTACAACCAAAAAAACAGAGGACTGAATAGAAACCATCTGTGCTACACACTAGCAGTGTGTAGCACAACACTACATGCCCCTGAGGAAATAAGCTTGAAGGGTTTCTATGCAACCATGTGATGCTCATTCAGGTTGAGCCAAAATCTGGTTCTCTGAGAGCATAACTGTCCTGTCCCAGAATTGAGGCTTGATTGTCAATGACTGATGTAGTTAAGCGCATCTTCTGGTGGTACTTCCTTCACTGAAATGTCTGGAATGAGGGAAGCCATGGTAGATTTATTTTTAATGCAACATACCATTTAGGCCATCAATCCGGCTGAGTGTCAAGAAATCCGGGCTAGGCAATTCCTCAACCCATGTTTTCATGACAGGTGCAGGCTGGCTGATTTCATGAGAAAATGGAAGGAATGGAAGCAATTACCAGTTCATGCCCAGGGAATCTGACTGCAGCAGTGTGTAGCAGGAGAATCCTTGCTGTAAAACTGCTGATCTACCACAATTAGATAGACCAGTGGCAGACAGAATGTTTCCTCTTCTCATGGTCAGACATGGTGTGTGTGTGTTTGTGTGTGTCTGCCAGGAAGCTCTCTGATGTCTTAAAAGGTTTTTTACTCTTCTACTTCTCTTTTCTATCTGCTGACCCCATTCTGTGTTTGTTCTATTTCCTGTGCGTCCAATAAATCTTGAAAGTCCTCTCTGAGAAGTTCATGGCCATACACTGGCTGAACTCCTGTGTTTCATTTTGCCTGACACAAATGTGAACACCAAATTCTACTCATCCACCTGCCATAGATCCAGTCCCAATGAAAGGGGGGGGGTAAGTAAATGTTTTCCCTGTTCTGTGGATTCATTATTAAATTAGTTCTCCTGCCAATCACAAATGGGTGAAGGCACTGGATTTCTTGGTCAGGTCACATGACAGAAGTATACACCTAAAATGTATGAATACACATGTCCACCTAAATTTGACTTACTGAAAACATCCCCGAAACTCTTGACCCAAAACAACCAATCATTTTGCCAAAACTCAATTGATCGTGATAGTGATTCCTGAATTTGTGTGGAAAATTTTGTCCTTTCAATTATTTCATATGTTTTGCTCTTATTTACGTTGATGGATTATTTGTAGGGTATTGTGCTTTGTGTAGACTGGGATTCTTGATGATCCCTATAATTAACCAGAAAACTGGGGATATGTAATTAATTTGCTCCTTCCAGTGTATATTACTGGCTGCAAATTAACTGATTGTCTGGTGTGATCCAACACTCTCTTCTGCTGGGTACCCGTTGGCTCCACATGGTGGATGCATGGCACCATTACTTGTGCTTGTCACAACAGAAGGGCCATCATCATGGATTACAGATGCTCATGCTTGGGCATTAGCATGTAAATTAAGTTGGCCCTTGCAATACTCTGAGTCCTTCTGGTCCAAGCAACACAGTGGTATCCATAGCTGGGAGACTCCTGGACATGATTATGTTTTGAGTAGCACCCCAGTGTAGCTTGGAGCATTGCCTGACAGAGAGCTCAGCTTGCATCTGTGTGGAAAGAGTCAAATGAATTTTTTGTGAAAGTTTTTATTCAAATGCTTTGTCTGACCAACCCATGGCACTTGGAGCCATAAAACAATGTACAATTGGAAAGTGAATTAAACAAGCTTCAATTTGAGGTTTCTTCAGTGCCACAGCTCAATTTGCTATCAACCTATTTTGAGTCGAATATTGGTTGAATATTTTGGCCCACCACAAATATGCCTTTTTAAAATTAAATTTGACACTTATTTGCTTACCTTGCCTGCAGGACCATTCACTGCACTTGAAAATACAAGCCTGACATCCAAAATGAATTGGTCAGCCCTCAGCAATGTGTACCAGAAAAATGTCACAAAAATCTAGGGACTCATAACATGCCTCAGAAGGGGAAATTGTATCAGAGGTTTCTTATTATGAGGCAAGATCTCCTCCCATGATGCAAGAAACTAGCTCAGAAAGTTCATTGCATAGCAGCAATTCACCAGCAGGGACTGCAGCTAAAAGTGGCATACAGCCTGTTTGAGCATCACTTGGCCCTAACCCCTAGTGACTGGGAGGGGGGGGGGAACCTCCAAATATTTAGGATTTGAACTCATATTAGCATGCATAACAATCATTTTTAGATTGGGGAGCTGCTCCCTCTGTCCCATGCTGAGCTTGTTACACACAATAAGGTTTGACCTGTATGTCATCCTTCAAGCAATTCACTTGCAATCCAGCTGATGAATTTACCTCTGAGCAGCTTTGAATGCACTTTTGAGCAATTGATATGGCCCCTCAAGGACCATTGATGGATGTAGAGTGAGTTGCAAGATACTCTTGCATTGTATTGGATACACAAAGCAGTCAACCAGGATTGGATATCTGAGAATTCTCAAGGTTCTCTCTGATGCCAAAAGTAACACAGATGTGCTGTGCTTTGCTCTCTTCTGTGAATTTGAGCAACTGCCTGCTCCAGTATGTATCCTTTTTAGATTACTGCAGTTGATTTTTTTGCATGGTTTGCATCACCAAACAACTGAGTGCAATAAAAACCTTTTAGTACTAGGTGTACTTGTGCATTTGGCTAACCATCACAGCATATCTGCATAAAGTAGTGGCAGATACTATGTCCTAATCAACCACAGAATAACTTAGTTTTCTGCAGCAAAACACAGGTGGATGCCAACTCTCATCCACCAAAGATTTGCAACATATGTCATGTGGACCATAGCACATCAAATTGCATGCTGCTTTTCCATTGATAGCAAAACTATGTCTGGCAATAAAGGCAGTGTCACAACGGCCAATTGGAGAAGCACTAAATTAGTGAATGCACTTCTGCCTTCTCTGGCAGCATATTTAACTAATGTCACCATTCCTCCCTCTGCAATGATACACAAGCCTGGCCAGGGCTACTGCCGCTACCATCATATGTAGTGGCCCAACCATTTATGGCTAATCCAATGGTTGATTTGGCCAAACTGGCCCACAATGTGCAGGACTTGGTCTAGTATGTGAAGGTTGCTTCAGCTTCACTGGAAGCACTTCCTTCCAGGGCTGCTGCTAGTTCATCAGGATGTCATCTAGTGCTTGTCCTGGCCTTTCCATCCCTCAGACCACCATGCACCTTCATGGAAACCAAAGCAATTTGTATTCTCCCATCTGAAAAAATCATCCATGCCATCCATGAGGCATCATCCCAGGTGACATTCACCACACACACTCTTGTGCAGCATTTTGGTCTCCTGGCTCTAACCTGTCCAATGTATTGTATTAAACCAGGGGCATTGACAGAAACATGGTATGATAGAAACAGGAGTCTCCCAGCTATGGATACAGCTGTGCTGCTTGGACCAGAAGCACTCACAATACTGCAAGGACAGACTTAATTTACATGCTAATGCCCAAGCATGAGCATCTGTATTCCATGATGATGGCCCTTCCTTTGTGACAAGCACAAGTAATGGTGCCATGCATCCACCATGTGGAGACAATGGGTACCCAACAAAAGAGAGTGTTGGATTGCAGAGGACAAATAGGTCATTTTCATCCAGTAGTACATACTTAAAGAGCAACTTAAACTGAAGAGCGACTTAAACACAGTCAACTCAAATCTGCACATATAGAGTATAATTCATAGAAATGGAAGTCAACTTCCTGAATATTGGACTGGAAAACTTGAATTCCAATACAGTATTATGTTGAATTAAAAAAAAATCACAAAATTTGGAGGGACCTGAAACAATGTTTGGATAACATTCACACATATTTTGGAATTTTCTCCAAAATGTATCCCAGTTCTCTCCAAAACTTGTTTACTTTTTATCCAAAAGTCATCCAAAAGCAGTTACATTTTGAATGACTTTTGGATACAAATTAGAAAAGTTTTCAAACTTTGGTCTAGAGTTATTGCCAAGCCAACTTGTCCAAATGTCCAATTTTGGCAAGATTCTGGGACAAGTTGGTTTGGGCAACTTTAGGAAAAAACATAAATTTTTTGCTCACTGGGATTCAGTAAAAGATAAGTATGCAATATTTAGTCTCATCACAATGCAACAAGATTGAATTGAAATGCAGCGAGTTTGCTAAAAAATGATATTTATATGTCATTCAACATGGCCAAGAACTTTTTGACTTTCTCCAGCATATACATAATCTTTCACAAGGTAAAATGCTTCCATTTTAACCTCATTAGAAGGAATAAGGAAATGTGTAATCAACAATTCATCATCAAACTGATGAGGCATTCTTTGATGAATTAGTATATAGAAATTTGAACTTGAACCCTAGCCTTGACTTAAATTTTTTTAAACTAATAACCAAATGAAAGAAGCAAAGTTTGTAAGTCAAGTCATAGTTTGTTAACTGAAGCATTTGTACTATGCACTCTTTAATCAGGTTTTATCTGTTTTGCGCTGATATTTGTTTTAGTTTATGCTGACCAAAATTCTATATTATGAGGGATCAAGTTTTCTTTGCATGCATATCAGACAAAATAGAATAATACTGTATTTACTTGAGTACCATGCACACCTTTTTTCTCAAATTTCAGGAGAAAAAAAGGGGTGCGCGTCATAAGTGGGTACAAAATTTTCAAGAAGTTTCAGGAAGTTGTGCATTAATTATACTCGATTATAATGGAGAAATTTGTGACAAATATACCAAGAAAACTTTTTTGAACTGAAAAATTTGAAAATTGATCCGATTCATGTTCAATTCACATTGAAAGTCAATTTTTTTGTTTTTGCTTTTGAAATTTTGTGGTTTTAGAGTCCCTAAAAATGGGGTGCATGTCTTACTTGGGGATACAATCTTAGCCAAATTTTGAACTGAAAAACCCCTGTGGGTGCCTTACTTGAGGGCACTTGAGTAAATGCGGTAGATTTTACCAGATAAGTAGCATCCAAGAAAATCATTTGGCAGTGGATGAAATGGATGCTGACATTTCAGATGGCATGTGGGAAGTATTTAAGCTGAAAATAGTATAATGATCTGTTCAATTCAACCATACGAAGATGTCCTCAGATGCAACATAACCTTATACCTATTATTACCTAAATATATAGCTTTATCAAATGACATGATATCATTTTTAACTCAATGAGGCTCCTAAATTTTGGTATACGCCTAATCTACCTTGATGAGCACCAAACCAAAGGAAATTCAGCGATTGTACTTGATCCATGTGCACTTGTCTTCTGTCTGATGATTTTTTTTGCGCCATTTCTGGGTTTATAGCTTGGTTCTGTGGTCTTGCTCTTCTGCCCTGTACCCATTATTCACTCCAATGCCAGACTGGAGCCACAAAGAAAAATCCTGGAGAAATTGGTATGGAGTTACCCTGGCAGAAAATTCTCATTCCAGTGATGGGAAAGCGTTTTGTTGTACACTGGGAGTCAGTGAGGCCCTGATCGACAGATGTTGAATGCTTTTCGAGTTGTCGCCATGATTAATCAACAATTTTCCCTCGTGGAAGGAAGGTTGTATACTACACACACTCACGCTCACGATGCTCAGTATCCATTCTATCCCCGAAGTTTAAGCCTGCAATTAATAGTTGTATCAGCCAGCTTCCCTTCCCGGAGTCCCTTGGGCATCGTGTTGGGTGCCGGGTTGGGGGGGGGATGTGGTGGGTTTAATGCCTGCCAGAATGCATCTGTATCGCTCCCGTGCTGAGGGGCTTTTTCATTCATGCGTTCCTTCCATTCAAGTTTATACTGTGTACAGCGCAGCACAGTATTGCGAACCCATTGTCTGATCCAGCGTCGACAGGCAGGCATATCATCTGGAAACGTTATTCCTTGTCCGGTGGGCTCTGTGTTCACAGTTGGGTGATGTCAAAGGTATTCTGTTTGATGCAAACAGATCTCAGCCTGCTTAAATCTTCAGGTGGTATCAATCGAGAGAAATGTTTGTGACAGTTTTTTTGTGGAAAATGTTCCATGAACCAGCTCATACAGTCACATTTGAGGGACTTTTTCTGGCGACCGACCGGTAGGAAATTTCCGAGGACAAATTTTAATCTGCATCTCTTATGGCAGAATAAACACTACTACAGTTCAACATCTCTAAGTCAAATTTCTAGGGACCATGAAATAAATTCGGCTTAGAGAGGTTTTGACTTAAGGAGGTTTTCATTTTTTGAGGTTTCCAGTTGAGAAAACAAACACTTTTGTAGTGAGCAGTGAAAAAAATGTGGGAAATCAAAAATGAGGATATTCTGGGGTACACCTTGCTGAACTTGGAGGCAGGGGTTCATTTGCTATACAGTATTTGTCTTTCAATTCCTTTCAAGATGCATCAAATTTTTTGTTTTAATCATTTTATCATTCATATTTCCAGAAAATAATAACCAGAAGGCCTCAGAAATTTGACTTTAAGAGTTTTTATAAAAAAAGACTTCAAGTTAGGGAGGTTTTTAATGAATTGATAATAGGGAATTCAGACAGGGACTTGAAAAAAAATTGACTTAGGGAGGAATTCAACTTATGAAGGTTTGACTTATCAAGGTTCACGTGTATTTCCTACTGGCACAAGTTTGAAAAATGGTTTTGAGCATTGTTAGCAAGTTTTTTGGGAAATTCATGAAAAAAAATTGACTCAATTGCTGGCGAAATTCTGTAGATGGATTCGAAACGTTCCACCTTTTACGCCAACTCATACCTGACAGTTTAGAGCACTCTTCAAACTGTAGCTCCTGAATTTTCTCGTTAACAAATCCATTATATGAAAACCTTCACTTTTCAGGGCTGAATAAAATCACAGTTGGACCTCTTTGAGTCAAACTTTGAGGGACCAGCAAAAAATTGAGTGCGGGAGGACTTGAGTTGGGGAAACAAGCATTATTGTTTTTGTTGGTGGAATGAAGTAAGAATTATCGAAATTTTCAATTGATGATATTTTAGGCCTTAAATTGCTTCTTAAATGAGCTGACAGGATTCTGAAGTTGAAGGCAGGGGTTCTTTTGCCCAATACGTTAGCCTTTCACTTCCTTTCAAAGCACATCCTTACATTTTTATTGCTTTTCTCATTCCTGCATTGATAAAATTACGTCCAAAAGGCCATGAGAAAATTTGAATTATGGATGTTCTAGATCAGTGTCCCTCACCAGTGGTCTGCAGACCAGCAGCAGTCCTTGAACGTTTTTTGCAGGTCCATGGGAAATTTTCTGCAGCATGATAAAATAACAAAATCATACGGAAGTCTGTTATCTTTACCTGAAATGTCCAGAAGACAATAACAGTTGAAATCACCTGATGAAGAATAAAAGTTGGCTCTTCTTCTAATACTTCTAAAACTTCATATGAATTTTGACCTGCTGAAATAAATTATTTTAATTTTTCCATTCTAAGAAATATTTTTTCAAGCACAACTTTTTCAATTTTTGAGGACATTCCCCTATATATAGCTGCTCCATTTGCTGTTAATTTTTTTTTTTACAAAAAGCAGAAACTTTTCAAATGCCTGCCAGAAAGTCTTCAGTCAAACAATTTTTGAGTCTGGAAAAATGTTATCAAACTTTGCCAGTTCATAGAAAATTGTGGGAAATTTGCTGGTCCAAAAAAATTGTATGGACATTATTCCAGTCTGCACAGCTGACCCAAAAAGTTTGGGTAACAAACTGTTCTAGATTCAAAGCTTATTTTGAGTTGAGGAGGCTTTTAATGCATTGTTACTAAGGGAATTTGAACCGGGCCTTTTTAAATTTTGACATAGGGAAGTACAGTATTCAACTTGGTGAGGTTCAAGTTATTCAGGTTCAGGTGTATTCTCAACCCCTTTAAAAAGCAACTCGTATACTGAGTGTGAAATTGGTGAGTCGCAGGATCCAGTCCTGAGAAGGATGAGAATAGCCGGAGATGGACTCAAGAGATGAGGAGGGGGGGATCTCGAGGAGTATGAGGATAGGTTCGAGGGACCCCCTGGGGATCACAGAAGAGGTTTTGTTTCTTTTTACCCAGGCCGGGTTGGAAAGAGGGGGGAGAAGTGACCATTGGTGTTATGTGGAGCAAATGCTGTTCTTGGGGCTGCGAAATTTCCAAAACAACCGCAGGAAAGAATGCTTGTGGGCAACCCGCGATTCTTCTTCCTGACACTTGGGGGGGGAGGAAAAGCTTTTGTTTTGACCCTCTTTTTTTTCTTCTTCTTCTTCTTCTTCTTCCCCCAGAGGTTGTAATGGCATTCTGGGTTGTCATTGGGTTCGGCCCGCGCCTTTTTTGTTTATTGATCATCGTTTGATGCATTGGCAGCGCATTTCTTGCCTCTCCATCTTTCTCCTCAAGACCTAGAATGCTGCTGCATCAGAGAATAAGACACATGACCGTTGGCAAGCTAAGCCATGTACTAGCGACATTGGCTTCACATGTCGACTCTTCCTAAAACATCTATCGACGAAGCCAGGACCGGAATGGAAACAGCTTGCGAAACAATATCTTAAATCCGACTGTTTTCAATGTTAGCCTAAAAATGTAGAGTTCGGGTAGGATTTATAGCCTGGGGGGATGCTAAATGTTGAGTCTTCTTTAAAATTCAATGATAGGAATCATCCCACGAAATAAGTTACGGCTGGTTTGTCTGATGAGGGAGGAGACAGTGCTGAAAACTATCGGAATATATTTTAAAATTTTTAGCCAATCGAACAGAGAAGCGTTTCTCTCAGCAGTTCCCGAAAAACTTCGAATGCCCGCGGGAATAAAAAAAAATAATATTTCATTCGACTATTTGTTTAAATCACCGTAGTACTGTTGAATTCTGCAATAACAGGATGATGATATGCGACTTTCTGGTTAGCACGCATTTAAAAGAATTCTTGAGGGCATTTAATGCGGAATTTCTGGATTTGGTAGGGTCGATCTTCTTCAATTTATTTTTCATTCAGCGATGTGATTTTGATTTGCCCTCGCAGAGACGTTTACACCGAAGTTACGTGAATCCCAGGATCATTGTTTAAACAAGATCTATAGTCTAAAAGTATATCACAGCTGAGATTCACGCCTTCGGTAGAGTCCGTGTTTGAATTTCATCACATTCAGATTTTACAGCAGACAAAAAAAAACGGCTGAAATATTTTCTCATTTCTTTGACTTTGCCAATTGAGCTTCCGAGTCAGTTTTGAAGTTTGATTGCCTGATACCAGCCATGGCTCACTAGCGATGTTCACAGTTGAAAGTTTTCACAATACTGTACTGTTTTCTTCTGCTAATAATTTCAGGTTTGAAAAAAAAATAATATTTCATTCGACTATTTGTTTAAATCACCGTAGTACTGTTGAATTCTGCAATAACAGGATGATGATATGCGACTTTCTGGTTAGCACGCATTTAAAAGAATTCTTGAGGGCATTTTATGCGGAATTTCTGGATTTGGTAGGGTCAATCTTCTTCAATTTATTTTTCATTCAGCGATGTGATTTTGATTTGCCCTCGCAGAGACGTTTACACCGAAGTTACGTGAATCCCAGGATCATTGTTTAAACCAGATCTATAGTCTAAAAGTATAGAACAGCTGAGATTCACGCCTTCGGTAGAGTCCGTGTTTGAATTTCATCACATTCAGATTTTACAACAGACAAAACAAAAACGGCTGAAATATTTTCTCATTTATTCGACTTTGTCAATTGAGCTTCCGAGTCAGTTTTGAAGTTTGATTGCCTGATACCAGCCATGGCTCACTAGCGATGTTCACAGTTGAAAGTTTTCACAATACTGTACTGTTTTCTTCTGCTAATAATTTCAGGTTTGCACCCAGAGCGGCGGTTTGGAGGCATTCTAGCATATTTTGCATGTGTCTCTGCAATGCTGAAATCGTGGCTCGCAATTTTCAGCCGCTGGAAGGATTTTTGCACAAAAAAAATATTCCTGGTAATTTTGTCAACAGGACGAAATAGATGATGCTGTATAAATTTAATCTTCCCTGAGTTCAAGGCAAAATTTTTGGCTCCGTGCAGGAATTTATTTTACATGCGCTTTGCTCATGGGTGACGAAAAATGCATTGTTCGGAACACTGCATCAATGTCATCAATAGAAAAGCTGCAGTTACTGGCATGATTAGGAAAGATCTGGGCCAGAAAAACTGATCCTTCTGAGAAGAATATTGTCGAAAACATAATTTTTGCAGGAACCTCTTGTTTAGCAAATCACCGCATTTTTTTTTTTAGGTTGTACTTCGGAATTTGAATGCATCCGTTTCATGAATCAATGACGAACATACGTCACTCTTTCCAGAAGTGACCGGAAAATATTCATTCCTGAAATAGTCCCACAGGAGTAACATGCACCAACCAGTAAAACGCACACCTTAATTTGTTCGCATAGAATTTGCCCACCAATCTGTCATGATGCGCACCCTGGCTTGCGCGGGTGTTGAAAATGTCTTATTTCTGCAAGTAATGGTGTTCAACTTAATAATCATGTGAATGAAAGTAATAACTTAAATCAGAGTTACAGAATGTGTGACAAATATGATTTCCTGTTCGTGATTTTCTCCCACAAAGAATCCCTCATGAATAGCACCACTGATTTCCTTAAATAAAATAGAAAACCGCACACCCGCGAAGTGCGCGAACCTCACGTTTCCACCTTAGTTTGTCAGAAAACTGCGAGTGTGGTACTCAGCTAAATATGGTACTCTTGGTCCAGTTTCCCCATTGCGCGGAAGAAGTCCACAGCATGGTCAAGTGGACTTTCCATGCATAAACAATTAAAAATTTCAAAGCCAAAAAATGTAGTGAAAACAAAACTGTGTGTTGTAAACTCAGTCTAAATTCTGGGTACTGTATTCTAAAAGGTGAAGAAGTAAGCCTCAACAAAGTTATTTAATTTTTAAAGCACACATACACACACACACTCTCTCTCTCTCTCTCTCTCATCTATCCACATGGATCTGAAAGTGTTCAAGCATTCTAACAGCTTGGAAGGATTGGGTGTATGCATACATGTCAGATGTCCAGTTGTACTTTGTGGATTGTATTTTCTTTTATCTTTGTGATCCATCTGTGCTCTGTTTCCTGCTCTAAAGTGGTTAAATGTCTTTGAGTGGATCTGGGTTGGGTGGGGAGGGGGTTTGGATGTGGAAATCATGATTGAGCCTTGTGAATGCTGAAAAGCAGCAAATAAAGTGATCTGTTCATTCATTCATTCATTCTAACAGACAGACAACTAGGGCATCCAATGCATTCCACTTTTGAATAAAATGTGTTCTCCACCCCCACTCCAAGTCTGACAGAGTACTTTCCATCTTTCTTTCAGAACAACGGGGTGAGTTAGACACAAGCTGGGGTAAACTGGAAAAGAGGAACACTGTAATACAGTCAATAGTCTTGGTTGTGCCTTGTGAACGCTGAAAAGTGGCAAATAAAGTGTTCTGTTCATTCATTCATTCATTCATTCAGTCAATAGTTGGAAGCAGCTGTGTGCTGTCATGCTGTGTGAGCAGCAGATATATAGCTTCAAATGTTCTTTTATTGTCTGGAAGAGAGAGAAATGCAGCTGGGATTCCACACATTGGTATTTCAGCCTATACTTATTCCTTGTACAGTATTGCCAACAGGTCAACTTTGCATTGAGTGTGCCATGGAATCTGCATGAAATTCAAAATCATTTCCCAAGTATTTTGCCTTGCGCAAAGTGTTTCAGCTTAATAATGAAACTCTTCTTGAAACCTTGGTATGCTGCTGGACCAGTCCCAAATGGACTGTGACAGGCGCAACACACCTACTTCTTTCCCACAACGTTTCTGGAACATAAATGTATGGTGGCATGTGTACAGGAACCCACATTTAATCGGATTACCTACACATAACTGTTCCTTGAACATGGATTGTGTACCAAGCTGCCCAACTCAGAAGTATAAGCTGCAATATTTTAAAGTCCCTCATTACCTTGAATATGAATGCTGAAATTAATCCTTATGAATAGATTGCAACTATTGTGAATCCTCATTACAACAAAGATGCTGGGACCTGGAAAAGCTTTGCTATTACCACAAATTTGTTTTAAAGCAATTTTAATAGCATTTGAATGACGATTTGAATGCTTGCTTTTGGGAAAAGACATACAAAATTTTGAAAGCCAGAATTCATTATTATAAGGTTTGTTGTAACCAAATTGTACTGAATACAATGGAACCTCACAATTTGACCCTACTCAATTGCTGGACTAGGGTAAAATTGCAAAATGGTCAAATTGCAAAACACTATCTAAACTTGAGTAAGAGCAGCACAAAAAATGCTGGAAAAGTGGCTGAAGCAAGTTGCATTTATGGGCAGAGGTTGAATAGCAAGTCAACCTCCCAGAAAATTTGAACATCAAATTTCAGGAGGTTGAATTTCAAGGTACCACCTGCACAGCATTGACAGATAATTGTTTGTACTGAAGTCTAAAATCTCAATTCTGTATAACTCCAAGAACAGAGTGAATTGACGACCTTACTAACTTCAATCATGATACTAAATATCACATTGGACCTGTGTCCACTTTTCAAAGCTTTATTCTGTGGGTTTGTGAAGTTCTGTCACATCCTTTGACAGAGCATCCAATACGTCTTTTCAACTTTGATAAATTTCAGACAAGTTTAAAATTTTTTTTCTAAAGATAAAGCACACAATGCTGGTTCTCAGACACCCAATAACCCCCCCCCCCCCCCCCCCCATTCGTATTTGGAAAGTGATGAGGGTCCGAATTATTAATTCATCTTTGGTAGACCAGGGACAGGGAACCCCACCAACTCCACCGCACCTCACTCGATCCCCTTGCACATGTCTGAGGTGAGTAACCGTTCCTCTCAAGCATGAACATCACGTCTTGGGAGATTGACTGAAGCCCCTGAAGTTGTTACAGTGACCGAAACGCTCAGGGTCCCAGGAAGGGCAAGCATGAAACAGGGGCCCCCAGTCCGGGGTTCTGCGTGTGGGGGGAGCCGAGAACCCCCCGCCGGTGATGAGTTTTCGGCCGAGATGAGCGTTTTCTTCTTATTCTCTCTCTCTCTTCAGGGTTTTTTTTTTTCCTCCCCGTTTTCGGGGCCCGCGGAATTCTGGCCCCGCGCGGAAATTACGAGCCGCGGCAGGAATTCCGCAACGGCCGCCGTTTTGGCGCGCCGGAAAATTGCGCAACGTGCACAAGGATAACCCGGTCGGGTCCGTCCTTCTCCTTTTTTTCCCTATTCTCGTAGAAAAAAAAAATGCACAAACAAAAGAAATGAATAAAAAATTCGGAAAGGGGGGGGGATACACCCGGGTTACGCTGCTGGTTTGCTGCCCCATTAATCCCGAGGGGGGGACTGACCCCCGCTGCGTCAGGGACTCCGACAACTTGTTGTTCTGCCCCCGACATCATCCTGATGATGATTCCGAAATCAATCCATCAACTTTTCAACAAACGATCGCTCAGGTGTTTTAAAACTTGTTCTGCCGACCGACGGTTGATTTTTTTTCGGCATCATTTTTGGGTACCGCAGGTAAGTTCTTCATTGTGTTCCTTCTGAAGTGCACCACACAGGGTTTCCAGTACCGACTGAGGTACCCATGCAGAGTCAGAAGGATACGCCAGGAATCCTAAATTCAGTCTTGGCCTCATGCAACTCGAGGGGTTTCCATACCTGAGCCGTGATTTCCCGTAATAGATTATGAGAAGTCCATTGATTCAGAGCACCCAAAAAAATACAGATGGCTCTGTGTAACTGAAATCTCCCCACGTCAAAAACGTCCCTGTGTCAGTTTTAATGACAATGCATCATAGCCTTTCCTAACTCAAATACAGGACATTAATGATATTATTCGGGTCACATCTACTGATGACTTCATACGCTGCACAATGGTGCGCAACTCAAAAGCGTTTAGCTGGAAACCTTGAAGTAACTGGAATAGGTGTCCACAATTGAAGGTCTTGGTGTTGGGAATGGAAAAAAAAACTGGGATACTACTGTATTTTCATGGACAACTATTAGGCACAGTTTTAACTAATGAATGGAAGAAATTATAAGTTCAAAGTTCTTTCAAATGGTGTTCCAGCCACAATGGTCACTGACCAACTAAAAATATTTTCACTCATATTTGGCCTAAAAACCGTGATCTTTTCTTCAAAAATTTGAAGTCATGGAATCACTGAGATGAATGGCTTAGGTGTCGTAGTGTTAATAATCAGTCTCAATTTCATGTATAAGCAATTTGACAAAGCTGTAACATAGACCATGCGACCTTGCCATAAAAGAGAGTTAACGCATGATGGTTATCCAGTTACAGTGATGCAAAGTGTCAGCATGTGGCACTGTATGAAATAGTCAATTTATGACCAGCTCTAAGCACTCAATCATCTCACAAACCCAGGGGGAAACTATTTTTTTGGAAAATTAAAGAATCACAGTGAGGAGGAAATCAAAAAGTTCAAATTAAGGATGAGAAGAATAGCTGACTGATGAGAGAATTTTTGCAAGGTGACTGGTAATTAATTATGCATCAACCATGTCCTCTTTTTGTTTTGGAATCCATTCCAAAATATATTTTGATGTCTACTTTTTTGTGTGGATGCAAATGAAAGTAGATCTTCTCTACAAAAAAATTCAAGGGATCAGAAACAAATATTTTCAGAAATAATTTTGTTGTAGAGAAATCCCTAGAACATGGGTAGAGAACCATATGGGACAAAGGTAAACAAAATATGTAGAGAAAGTTCTTGCAGAGAGCCCAGTGCGCACAAAGTTCTCCAAATATTACCCAAAAGATGTCCTTGGAGGTCCTGCACAGGACTTCCACAAACATCTTTGGAGAACTTGCTTTTAAAAAAATGTTGCTCTGGAAGACACATTGTGCACCAGGTTTTTGATTTGAACCAGTTATCCAAACTTGTCCACTAGAGCTGTTTGTAGGAATCTACATCTACAAGCTATTAGTACTGTACTTGTGAAGTGGGTTGTAGCTGTCTGACTAAGGGTTGGACTTCTGATCAGGAGCTCATGGGTTCAATTCCATGTCAGGTGAATGTTCCTATATTTATAGAAGTGCTCCTATAGCATAAACAGGAATATATAAAAGCAATTGTCTTTTGGATTCAAATTGGACAAGTTTTCCAATTTTAATCCTGAATATATTCAAAGGAATTTTTCAAAAACTTGTCCATTTTTTCCAAGATTCTTGAATACATTTTGCAGCAAAAATGGACATCTTCTTGTTCACTGGGAGTCTGCTTGTACCCAGCAAGCACGACATTCTCCAAAAAATGTCCAAAACTCCTCCAAATGAGTATCACAGACATTTTTCTAGAACATGTCCTAGGAGAGGGAACTCTGGAAGTCAAGTTTGGAGAACTTTTGGACATGCTCTTCAAACTTGTCCAGTAAAATTGGAGAACTTGCAGAAAAGTTTGGAGAAATTGTCCACAAGAAAAGAAAAAGTTGCTGTTGGGCACAACAGTCACCAGCACCACAATATAAGAAAAGAAAAAGAAGCTGTGGATCAAAAGAAGATATTGAAATTGAAACAACACAGAATCAGCCTGGGACAAGGCTGTGGATTCTTGGTAGAATCCCAACTTCAACTTCAAACTGTATTTCAGATTATTGTCCCATACCACAGAAAAGATTTGAACAAGTTACAAAATACGTTAATTACCAACAAAAACCTCTCAGCAAGCTCAATTTTTGTAACACTGTGTTCACTGCACAACAGCTAGGCTAAGATTGATGATAAAAATTGGAATAAAGGCGGTTTTTTTTTAATTATTGCTACTGGCCTTGATCCAGCACTCTGGCTGAAGATCAGGCAAGTTTTGCAGGCCTTGGATTGGCCAGGAAAATCTGAGTCAAAGACAACTCTGGGGACAGAAACTCAGAGAACAAAAGTTCTCAAAGTTTTGTGGGTTTTCTGGTGCTCTAATTTTGACCATTTTCTTTGTCTGTCCTTGGGGGATTTTTCTACCCAATTTACTCTTGCCTTGATTAATGAGGTGCTCATCACACTGGTGGGGGCGGGTCCCCAACAGTTGGGGCTGTGGACAAGTTCTGAAAACTTGTCCACCAGTTCTCAAATTTTTCTGGACAAGTTTGGAGAACATGTCCAATAGTTCTCCAACCTTGTCTGCCAGAGCTGTTGGTATAAAGCTGCATATATGAGGGATGGATTTCAAGGAAGTGTTCTGCAGCTATATCTCCAAGAGGTTAGGCTGCCAAGTTGAAGATCCTGGGCTCAATCCACAATAGGGTTTATGTTTCTTTAATACTGTAGTAGTACTCCTGATATATGTTAAATAAGATATAAGGTACCTAGATAATCAGCAGTAGATAAGGCTAACAAGAAAATAGGCTAATTAATTCTATTAATCAGGTGGCTTCTTCAAAATAATTGGCATGTGATTACAGTAGATTGGAAAGCAATGTGTGAAGAAGTCAATTCCAAAGAAGAGCTCTGTCAGTTCCCCGTTGTGGGCTGAAATGTTTTATGGACGATATTAAATATTGTAGAATAAAAATTTTTCCAGGGAACTAGGACATCTTTCAGATAAAAATTTGACAAGTTGTCTGATTTTTATCTGAAAGATGTCCCAGATCCATCCATTGGATCCAAAAGCAGTTGTCTTTTGGATGACTCTCAGATAAAAGTTGGCCAAGTTGTCCAATTTTTATCCAAAGTTATCCAAGCCAACTTGTCCAAATGTTGTCAAATTTTGGCAAGATTCTGGGATAAGTTAATTTGGATAGCTTTAGGACAAAAAATGGACATTTTCTTGCTCACTGGGTATACTAGATGAATGCATCCATTTCAATTTTGAACTATTTCATGACTTTGGAAACCAGGCACAGGTACCAAATTATTTTGGTAGAAAAGTGGACTCAGTAACTTTTTCAAAGGGTAAGTTTTTGAATTCGAAATTAAGTACAGCCACATGCAATGCTTTAGCAAGAACCACAGGCATTGGAATCTGCAAAGAAACTAAAATACAATGGAACTACAGTATTACCTGATTGAAACCCAAGCTAAAGCCATAAAGTAAGACGCATCTATCAAGACGGAGAAATTCAGGAGAATATACAGTATTCCAGGTAATGCATATTTAAAAATGAAAAAATTGTGTTAAATGTCAAAAATTGCTTCAATGTATATAATGATGCACTACTGGCACAGATTTATATGAATGATGGAAACTTGCCCAGGCGATGTGTGGGTTAACAGGGCGCCCTGGAAAAAATTCTGAACAGCCATCAGTTAAAATGTAAGATGACATCCTTTCTCAAAAATGTCTTAAATCAAAAATGGAAAGTACATTCAGCCCGCAATGTAATTCGTCATATTTGTCTCTCTTTGTCTCACAAAATTCCTCTGAACTAGCCAATCTGTGTTACGTTCATAACTTCGTACTTATGTGAAGTCAAATCCTGTTGCACTGTTCGTGTTCCTCTCGCATGAGAAATTCCTAAATTTCTCGAAGAAGAGATCTTTATCGCCATATTGAGTAGCACAGAAAATCTTGATAAGATTCTATTTGCCAGGATTCTTCTCCAGAAAAATGTTTTCTTACGCGACTGTTTTTTCTCAAGTTGCTGTCAATATTTTTTTGCACAACCAAGACGAACTTCCATAGAAGCATATATATTTTAATAGAAAGAAACAATCGGAATGGCTTGCATGCTCAGAATCAGCAAATATTTTTGTCCATTTAGATAAACAGTCTACAATTCTACATCTTCAAACAATGCTTTAAATTTCGAAGGACGCACACCGTATGATGGGATGAGAAAACCGTCCATTGCTTACAAAACCTCGCAATTATAAGAACTTGCAACAGCAGACAGCTTAAGGTTTTGTTTTCTTTATAATTTTTAATGTTTTTGAATTGATTTTGCTAACTTAAACCTCCCAATACCACATTTTATTCGGTACCTGCGTGAAATCTGTCCAGAAAGGTGCAACTTAGATCTCCCTGACTTAAATACATCCTGCTGGAAACTCTAAAGCTTGAATCTATGCAGGCATTCTGGCTTTAGACGAAGATGACCAAACGTTCTGAGAGAATTTCATCCATTCAACAAGCTTAGTGGAAATGAACATTCTTAAACTGATTCGAGGTAAAGATGATGTCAACGCATGACTATGGTGATGATTACGCAGGAGAGTGGAGAAAACATTTGAACATTTTTGAGGAGAGTGGAGAAAACATTTGAACATTTGAAAACAATTCTAAATAAATGCATCGCGTCCCTCACATTGACTACAAGTATAATAAGGCTAATTTCATGCCTGAAAAGTAATTTGGATGAAATAGAGTCTTTCGTCCGCATCATTCCACTCTGGGACACATCTGGTGCAGATGAAGAGAAAGTAATTGAAGAATGCAATAGTCAAAGAACGCCATGAAAAGGAGGGAGCATCGGGAGAATGACTGCATGCTTTCCTGGAATATAATGTTCTAGTCAGGGAATTTTCATAAAATAAAATTTATTAGTTAATCAATTGGTGTTCAAGCACCAGCGGTTTATCTTGATACACTGTACTGTACTAGAAATAAAGGATCTGCAAGTGATCCTTGGAACATAAAAAAAGGTTCGACCTGCAGAACACTTGGACCGCATAAGCATTAATGTCAGTTGGTTTCTGTCCTCGGACCTCATAATCTCTTCTGGGCAGTTCAAATATCAATTTTTCCAGTGCGCCTTTTATTGGCGCGGATCTTGTTGATGTATATAATCTATCCAATTTTAACCCTTGGACAGTGGCAGCCTCCTTTCCATCCCAGGGCAAAGTCGGACTTTTTCCTGATGGGTGTGCATTATATTTTTGCACAAGCTTATGCAATCCCTGCCAGGGGGTACGGAAGATGGGGCCCAAGTATGTTCGGGCCCAATTAGGCTGCGTCTTAATCCCCATTGTATTCCCACTGGCGGGTCAACAGGTAAGCTGTGACAGAATGGCTTAAGCCTTTTTTTATCTGGCAGAATTTGTGATTTCATGCCAGCATGCATTTTGGAATAAGAGAGAAATTTAAAACTCCTGAATTAAAAAAAATTTTTTTCCTCTAAAAAGCATGAAGAGAATGATACTAAATAACCTAGTTTCAAGAATATTTTTATTTTTAAAAAATAAGACAAAGAATTGGAACTTCAAAAAGTAAAAAATAAATCAATTGGTTTTCAATTCATGAAAACCATGTATGCTTTTTCCAAAGAAAACACAGCCCAGCAAATAATTTGGGCGTAAACCGCTAGGGTTTATGCACTAAAAACGGCCTTATAGACGTCCAGGGTGGACGTCTATCCAGGCGGCCACTGAGACCATAAAAAGTGGGTATTAT
This sequence comes from Notodromas monacha, assembly GCA_905338405.1. Classification (NCBI taxonomy): domain Eukaryota; kingdom Metazoa; phylum Arthropoda; class Ostracoda; order Podocopida; family Cyprididae; genus Notodromas; species Notodromas monacha. The sequence goes on from CAJPEX010000435.1 coordinate 51,560, forward strand.
ACCCGCCNTTTCACACAAAATTCTGACTTGATAAGATTGTAGCACTAGAATAGAATTTCCTCAACTAGTTAACCCTAAGGTTCCTGCTAGTTAACCCTAAGACACATCTGATTTTTCCACATGAAACAAGTCCTGGAAACCAGGAAAAATTCCAAGGTGAAATTTTTTACATTACATAATTCCCAGTAAAAAATACCAAAGCAAATATCGCACTCAATTTTCTAATTAAAATTTTGTGCAACATTTTAAAATTTAGATTGCAAAGTTGTCTACAAATTGTGTTCCATATAAACTGTTGCTCCACCTCTTACATTCCAAGATATTTGCAATTTCGCAAAATAACTTTTTTGTCAAAGTGCTTTGCTGATAAAATCAGCAAGCATTCTTTTCATGATAAAAATTGTCCCCCTTGGGGCATTCAATAAATAAAATGCAAAATTTCTAAACTGCCCAATCAATGCTAAGGCCAGAGTCCTAGCAGCAATTTTTTTATTTTTTGAAGTTCCAATTCTTTGTACTAAAATATACTTGGGCCCGATCTTCTGACGCGCTTATGCAATCCCTGCCAGGTGGGGGAGGGCAAAGTCAGATTTTTTCTGGGATAATGAAATGCTGGGAGTCCTGAGTGGGACTTTTTCTGTATTGACCTCCAACCTGGGCTCCTGGCTTTCAAGCTTAAATTTAATCTTTGAATGGAAAACAACACAAGGCCAGGGGAAAAAAGGGAGCCTTGAAGTTTTCAATCTTTCATTTTCAGGTGCAATTTTTCTGTGAAAAATTAAAAAAAAAATGCCAGGATTTTTCCCGACTTAGCCCTGCACACACTGTAGGGGTTTTTTTTTAATTCCACTCTGGAGTGCCACCAAAATCTGCAAAAAAAGTCCTACTTAGCCGCAGACGGGTTAAAAATTATCAGGAGGTAATAAGGTACAGTACTGTAGTTCCACTCTTCTCTGAATGTTGTTTTGGTTCCAATAATTTACAGTGATATCCTGTTTCCCTATGACAGTGCGTTATTTTTTTGGAAAATAAATCTTGGGCAACACCTTTAATCGTCAGGATTACAGCAATCACAGTAACATGTAATGCTTTGACTACCCCGCAACAATTTTTTGGTCCAAGTCTTCTTCGTCCGAATAATTGCCTCAACGCGTCTGCTTGCATGAAAAATTAAGGATCAGATGCAGAAAGTGGCATGCAACTTTTGTTTTGTTTTGGAAAATCAGTATTTGTACGCATTCTCTCGCATTACACGAAGGAATCACTCCGAAAATGAATGGTCCTCACGGGCAAGTATGACTCGGAGCTGTTCTAGGCAGAAAGTATCCCACAAGTCATTATTCGGACCACAACATCTTTCATGCCTTCCGTCCGTCATGCAGTTCTTCAAGAATGGATGGTGTTTATGACTACAGTATAAAAATCATCCTTACCCACAAGAGAAAAATAACAAATGGCAGGAGTGTAATCTTAGAAGAAAAGTTTTTCTAATTTAAATACCATTGAAACCTGTGCGGAAAATGCACAGATATTGAAGGATAATCATGGGGGACTTAAAATAGTGTACAGTCAACCCCCGCACAATGGACTTAATTTGTGCAAAGGACTAGTCTGTTGTGTGCAACGTCTGTCAAGCAAATTCAATAATTGAAAATTCCAATTTTTTACTTTTAAACATTAATTTTAAACCAAAGGAAGTCTGTTATGCAGATTTAGTCCATTTATTGTGCGGGAGAGAAAAACCACCTCCAGAGGTGCTCTGCTGTACAAAAATCTGTTGTGCAAGAGGTTTATTGTGCAGGAGTTGACTGTAATGTATGTGCATTAGAGAAAAAATCTGCTCATTTACTTCATCTCCACTGAATAAAAATTAGTCATTTGTCTAAGTGGTTCAATCACTGGAGTGTAAATACAGTATGTTGGTTACTGCATCTCCCAAACACCTTATTTTCCTATGACCAGAATTCCACACCATCAGAACTGACATTTTGGAAAACTTGGGATTCTCACAATTCAATGGAGAGGTTCTCTTTGAAATCTCTGAGGACCAAAGAAAAGTGGTAGCTCTACATGATTTTCTCCAAAACATTCTTTCTAAATTGTTCAACAAATTGATATTTACCTGGAAATGAATGAATACCTTTGGCATTAAAGTGTGCTCAGTCATTGCCTGGCATGAAAAAGGAAAAAGGGGTATCAATTGCCTATTCATGCTTGTATCAACTTGTATTTTGTATGTACTGCAATGCATTTTTATTTTGATTGGATGTGTGTTTTGGGGGGGGGGGGGGAGGATTAAGGCATGCAAATGCCAACAAGTGGCGAATAAAGAGTATTTATCAATCACTCAATCAAGACAGTTGTAAACTTCTTCAGGGGGGGGAGCTTTTTAATCCTAGGAAAGCGCTGGAAGGATGCACTGTGTTTTTTTTTCAGCGACTATTCACTGGATCATGTACTTCCGCATTGCAACCATCATCAAATTTCCATCAATATAGGGCTAACAGGTGCTGTTTCCAGAGAAAATTTGCAGCAAGACACTGCAATGAACACATACTTACTTTGCAGACTGTGCCAATATATCTGAAAGCCTACATGTCAAATCACATCTTTCCATCACCTTCAATTTGAAAATTTGAATCACTCCAGAAACTTGGCAAAAAGTGGGGCATATTCACCGATTTATAGTTAGAAATGCTTTCCTGAACTTTTCAAGCACATAAAATAACTGCACAGAAGAAAACCATGCAGAATCTGCCTTTTTGGTAGGATAATGAGTCGGAAAAGCAAAAAGAACACAATCAGAACCGCATTGCTTGATTTATTCAAAAAAATAAGTGGAAACATTTATTCTTCTTTGTTTGGGGAGATTTGATGAAAAAAAATCCTCTATAAACATGAAAAAAATGTGCCTGCTTTGGAGAATAAATCAGAAAACATGTTTTGGCAGTTGAGGACATTTTGACGAAAATATACCATAAATCCAATTTGTTTTCTTGAGGATTTGGCTCCGTGATTTTTCTTCAGGATTTATATCGGCCGAACTCATTATTGAAAAAAGAAAAAAATTCTTGAGGGAGCTGAAAATGCGCAACCTTGGAGCAAGAAGGAATTTAAAAATGTCCACTAAAATTCGTCATAAACAGGGCTTGTGAAACTCAAGTGCCGTCATGTTTCCTCGTAAGTAGGAAGTAATTACAGTACTAAACCAGCCGTTGCACTATTTTCAATCCTTGAATCTTGTACTCGAAATAGAAATATCTTTCAAATAACAAGCCCTGACGAATTGTCTGTGAACTATGATATGACTTCAAGGAAAAAAGATTTCATATCACATGTACTGTACTGTACTGCGAAAAGCAGCCGAATAAAATTTCCTTTTTTCTCCATTGACTTTGCTGATTTCTAGTTTCGTCGCTTATGTGCATCAAAGCACAGCACAGTATAGCTATTTTATTTCACCAAATATTTGAATACTTTCCAACTCTAAAACCTATAGCAAATACAGTACTTCAATTTAAAATTACAAACTTTCTTATCACCATATTTACTTGAGTACCACAAACTACTACTTGTGCATGGGGTACCCAGTTAGGCATAACATTTTGGTAAACCCTATGTGCATCTCATGCAAGTACAGTAGATTTAAAAAAAATCAAGATGAAATGCATGGGTGCCTGCAGTTTCATCATTTATGTGTGGATAATGGTTGAAGGGATAGCAATTTAAAATATTACTTTCAAGAAGGACAATTTTTTTGGAATAATCCAAAAATTGTATCTGAGATGCAACAGGAAGTAAATGATGTGGCAAATTGTCATTTATACTAGGGGTATATAGTTGCCATTAAATGCCAGAACATTTTACTGCTACTCCAGTAGCCAAAAAATAGGAGGAAGCACAAACAATTAATTTTGAAAACAGTTCCAAGCAGGAAAGAAATAAGATTTTTTTTCTTAGGAGAATTCATCAGCACTCTGGCCATTTGCAGCAGTGGGATACAGTACTTCCAATTTCAAAGTGAAATGTTGTGTACATTGTGCTTAAAGTAATCAAGAAAGCATCTGAATTGAAAATAGTTCTGCTAGTTCATTCAGTTATTAGTTATACAAATTATTTGAGCCAGCAAAAATTGGGGTGCGCGTCATACACAGGGAAAACCTTTTGGGCAATTTTCACCCAGAAATTTGAGGGTGCACTCCTTACTTGAGGGCAAGTGGTACTTGAGTAAATACAGTAGTAATTTCCTTTAAATTGTGGACACAATTTTTGAGTAACAGAACTCAAGACATGTCATTGTTTGTTGAGAAAACGCATTTTTCAGTTCAGATTATTGTGCAATAAAGCAGAGCAGAGTTCTTCAGACTGTGGTCCTTAATGAAGTAGTACAGGTTTCTAGGAATTTTCTTGGATTCCTTGAGTATGAATAGACCTGATGAATGAAGGGAATATACTTTTGAGAAAGTCTGCAGCGCATTTTACTGGAAAAGTGGGCAAGTGGGTTCCAAAGATGTGGAGATGATCACTTTTTAGACTGGGTTCAATTTTTGGATTGGTTAGAGCATTTGGTTTTTAGATCATACTTTCTCATAGGCATAGACACTTCTAACCCATGTTCATGTTTGGTAAGAGATCAGAAAATCCTTTGAAGTGTGGTGATGGAACAATTTTGTAAGCTTAAGCCCTTGCAATACCTTTTCCCGAAAAAATATTCTGCATGATCTGCCATTGTGGAATAAAAAATTATTTAAAAAGGAACAAACATGCATGATTCACTATAATGATTACATTTGATGGGAGGAAATCTCGAAATACGCAGCTCAAGTTTTATGAATTTTGGTAAACCTGCAAGATTTATTGTGACTTCAAGTCCAGGGCATTAGCCTACACTGTCTAGAGATATGGAAGTGTGGATGAAATACTCGATTTTCATCTCTTTAAAACGTTGGTTATTTGTGACATGGTCGTATCTTGAGAAATTTTCTCAATATTGGGGCACATTTTTCGGTTTGAAGTGTCTACATTGCATTTTTTCATATGCTGGGGCTTTCTTGTATCAGGACCCCAACATAAACTGCTGGTAGAAGTAAGCAAAAAGACATGATTTCAGAGACTTGCCTGCGCATGAGCAGAACAAAAATGCGATTTTGTAAACTGAGTGAATGAATGGATTGCTTCATCAGTTTACAGTAATTTATCATCAATCATCAGCATTCACACCAAATCCATGGATTTTCAGACTTTTACTTTCCCTTTGTGTATTTACTCATGTATTTATCCCCTTAATGTGTTTTTTTGCATAAATCCCAAAACACTTGATTGATTTATAAACAAGCTTTATTTTCTGCGTTTCAGTGGTCACAAAGGTTCAAACTGAAACACTTGAACAAATTGGCATCAACCCGTTGCAAATACAGTCAACCCCAGTTAAGATACAGAAATAAGCCACAACCTTCAGAAATTTCCAATTAATTTTTTTTAAAGAAATATTCACTAATGATGATAACATTGGAAGCATCATTAATAGACCAAGTGCCATCTGCCAAAACTATAGAGAGATCTTTGGGTAGACTGCTGTCAATTGATTCTGTCTTTGACAGCCAATCAAGAAGAATCAAGTCTCTCTGTGAGGTCTTGACTTGAAAATATGAGCTATTGAGTACTGTATATGGATAAGGTATCTCTGGGCTATTTTGATTGTTTTCTAGAGAATGAGAATTTAATTTCATGTTACCCTTGGTTCTCATATTGCAATATAATTGATAAACCACCAACCTCTTTGCCCTGCCAGCCTATAGTTAAACCGTCAAAAACAAGTTTTGGAAGCTCTTTGCAAGATTTGAGTGTTTGTGGGTGCTGTATGGAAACTTGATACTATATTTACTTGAGTACCATGCCCACCTTTTTTCTCAAATTTCAGAAGAAAAAAAGGGGTGCACATCATAAGCAGGTAAAAATTTTCCAAGAAGTTTTAGGAAGTTATGTGTGCATTATACTAAATTATAATGGAGAAATTTGGAACAAATGTAACAAGAAAATGTTTTTGTACTGAAACAGTTTAAAATTGATCAGATTTTTGTTTAATTCATGTCTAAAGTCAATTTCTTGTTTTCATTTTGAAATTTTGTGGTTTCAGATTCACTAAAAATAGGGGTGTGTGCGTGTCTTACTCAGGGATAAGATTTTAGCAAAATTTCAAACTGAAAAACCCCTGTGCATGCCTTACTTGAGGGTGCATGGTACCGAGTAAATAGGGTAAATCCAGTTTTGTCCAATACAGCCTGTATCATGAAGGTGTGAGCAGAGGGGAAAAGGCCCACCGTCCAAGAAAAAAGGCGGATTCCTCCTGGAGATGCTGGATGTATGAGAGGAAGGAGCTGCGGGGACTGCTGGGCATGATGATTGCCGGGGACTTTGATGGGTATTAATCGAATGCGCTGCCCCACCTGGCGGTCGAGTGCGGAAGTGCGAGGGAGCAGACAGGGGCAAGATGGCCGCCGCCACGCAATAAACGCTGGTAATGGGGGCATCAATCAAAAGGCCGGGCCCTTGGCGGAAAGTGGATCATCCGTCAGTCAGGCCCTGCGGTCTGCGACCTGCGAGTGGCTCCACGCTGCGCTGCGCCTATTTCCTGCCCCGAGCCAGGACTGATTGGAAAACTCGCTTTTTTCCCCCCGAGGGCCTCGTTTCTTGCCTTTCCCACCCTGTTCTTCCACTTGTCTTCCTCTCTCCTTCTCTCACTCACTCACTCACTCACTCACTCACACACACTCTCTTGGGTTCTTTTTTTTCTTCTTCTTCTTGTTCTTTTTCTTTTCTTTGGGGGGTACAGTATCTGTATGTACGTTCCTCTCTGATTCCTTTTTTTTTCTTCTTCTTCTTCTTGGTTCTTTCTTCTGTTTCGCTATTCTCGCCCTCATCATCATCATCATCCTCTCTGCGCGCATGTCTTCTATTTTTTTTGTTTTTGTTTTTTTCATGTCTCGCGGGGTTTTGACGCATGGGTCTGGCTGTTTCTGATGGAAATCCCCCCGCGTTGATCGCCTTTTTCACACCGATTCTGCTCCCCGCGTCGTCCACATTTCCCTGCGAATCTCGCCAGGCATTTCTCTCTCCCTCTCTCTCTCTTCTTTTCTCATTTTATTTTCATTTTTGTTTCGTCATCCCTCTTGATCGGTCAATTTTTTTTTCTTTTTCTTTTTTTTTCTTCAGACGGATTTTTTCCTGCTTCCGAAAGATCGAGGGTTGGAATCTTGAGACAGGTTACCCCGGGTTTATGGGCCTCAGACATCCCATTCATTCGAACTCGGCGTGTTGACGCCGCGCTTGATTTACCTCATGCTGCCTGTGACCTGATCGGCCGGCGGAATTTTTGCTCGATTTATTCTTGTTTTGTTTTTGGCAAATAACCAGATCTAGTGACTATAGTAAAAACTGGTCATTGCGAAAGAGGGTTTTATAACTACCCATACGAGCCCAATCGAAGCAATTTCTTGCTCGTGGCATTTCCTGTGAGAGGATGCTTGATAGTGCAAGGATTCTAAAAACGTAATCAATTGGCCGAGTCTGGACACTTTTGGAAATTTCATGGGCAGGATTTTTTTTTCATTTTTACAATAAAAGTACAGTGTGATTTCTAAAATTTTTCAGGAGGGGTTTTTCTGTTGAGGGGATGATGCCGAAGAAATCTCTGGTAGTCTGAGATGCACATGAAAACGTTCTGCCTGGATTTTTTAGAATCATAATCGCATGGAACCGTCATTATCACGATTGATGATATAATCCTTTTTTTTAAATCAAAAATCGCGGGTGATAACGTTTGCGCAAATAATCAGAATGTTCTGCAGGCTAAAAAACATAATACTGTATTTACTTGAGTACCACCTGCCCTTGAGTAAGGGGTTTTTCAGCTGAAAATTTTGCAAAAATCTTATCCCAGAGTACCCCAATTTTTAGTGAATCTAAAACCATAAAATTTCAAAAATAAAAACAAAAAATTTGACTTTAGGGGTAAATTGAAAAAAAATCTGATCAATTTTCAACTTTTTCAATACAAAAATGTTTTCTTGTTACTGTATATTTGTTCCGAATTTCTCCATTATAATTAAGTCTAATGCACACATAACTTCCTAAAACTTCTTGAAAATTTTGTACTCCCTTATGATGTGCACCCCTTTTTTCTTCTGAAATTTGGGAAAGAAGGTGCATGTGGTACTCCGGTAAATACCATACGTTCAAAAATACAAAATAACTCAACATTGAAATCAGGCGCCTCTTCACAAATACCGCCAGTACAACAATTCATGCTCATATTGTGCACAGTACATTGCAAAGAAAATGGCCACATATTGATGCTCGTTCATATCAGCCACTGTTTGAAACCTGTTTCAAGTATTCATGGGACTGGTAATTAAAATACTGTGCATGATTCCTTCGATCATATCATCTTGAGGAAATTTGGTGAGAAAATAAACTATGAGCGCATCATTCCGAATGCAACTTTTTCCAAGTTCGGATAGTTTATTTTACTTCTTGAAATTCGGATCGAAATCCTAGTGTCTCCATCACACACGGTTCTCTTGTTATTGAGGAAAATTTCGGAATACGGTGATCTGAATTATAAAAAAGGAGAACTAGCTCTGCCCATTACGCTGCCAATGTCTGATTAGAGATTGACGTATTACCTGTGCAAAGTGACGGTTACCATCTACGGATTGAATGACTGTGCAATTCATCAAATTTGCCTTATTTCTCGAGAAACCAAAGAATTCGGATTCAATTTTCCAGGTTTATTCGCTGTGTCAGATGCGTATAGGGAAAATGAATGGGAAACCCATGCTTAGAAGTGAGGCCTCTGTGAAATCATGCTTTTTTTTTTAATGTTGCTGTGAAAAATATAAGGTACCGTATCCTGAATTTCCGTGAGTTTGAAAATCTGGAGAAAAAAAGAAGCACACCTGGTCCTTATCCCGGATATTCCAGGTCTCACTTGCACAATCCTGATACAGCTGCGGTTGGAATCCCAGCGATGCATGTCTCGGAAAAAGCAGGGACAGGGATTAAAATACTGTTACTGTACCATACAGTATTGGGTTCCAGGGGAGCGGAAAGGGACCCAGTGTGCGGGACAGAGAGAGAGAGAGAGAGACGGACGGACGGGTGCGGGGATCCTGACAGGCGACGAAATCCGGATCACGTCTCAGGCCTGGCGGAATAATCCTCGCCGACATCCTCTGCTGCGGATCCCCGGCGGAATGCGACAGTGTCGAGAAGTGTCCCGAGTTCCGAGCATTCCAAGGGCTCGTCTGCGAGGTCCGGAAGAGGGGGGGAGGCTGGGGTTTTCGGGGGGTGGGGATAAGTGAGCTATCAACAAAACCCGAAACCCGGAATTCGTCAAACTCCGGAAGTGCCTTGCACGCACTCGCACCCAATTTCCTTTCCGCGGGAAAACCGGGCTCATCTTGGGTGAAAAATCTCCACCCGACGCACGTGTTGGCGGGCTGGAGCTGTCAGAAATGAAATCACCTAGGTTTTGGAAAATAGGGCTGTCTATGGTTGCCACGCCAGCTCCAGTGAAATTCCCTCACAAGGAATCTCGTGCCAGTGAAATTTTCTTTGCAACTCGGGTTCGTCTTGGTCCCAGCAGTTTGTTCATAGGCGCAATGTTATAAAAGAAACTCGTTTCCACAAACGCATTTTAGACTGTAATACTATATCAATAAAGTACAGTCAAACCCAGATAAGACGCCACCATTTCTCCAGAGCAATTCTGGCGGTTTAAAAGGGTTGCGGAGGTTTATCAAATATTTCATTTTAAATCATTTGATCGAAAATATTTGATTTTCCTTCAAAAGTAATAGAAATACAAGTTTTCCAGAAAATTCAGTAATTTTCAAAAGAGTATTGCTGTGATTTATGCATTACGCCTTCAGAAAATTAATTTTTCTGCATCAATTTATTCAAATTTTAAAATTAGGTCTATATATTGTTCAAAGTTTTTCAAAAATGACGATTGTCATTTTGTTTTCTTCTTACCAATACAAGATCCTGATTTTCTGCAGAGAAAATTTAGTGTAGAAAAAATTCACAACATGTTGTATTTCTTTGACATTCTTTAGCTCCATTTCAGAATGCATGCCTTTTTTTGCACAAACAGAACCATATGTTGAAAATTAATTCCCATTGGTTATTTCTTGAAAGGGTTTTTATTACGCATTTCCCACAAAACCGCGTTAAAACTGTGAATCCTGAATTATGCATAAACAATTATTTTGTGAGAAATTTTTCATTTGGTCCCCAGGAGGTTGATGCAACAAGATTTCCATGCATCAATGAAAGGTATAGTTGGCAGAATTCTCCAAAAAGTCCAATGAATTAAGACATTGTCAAGTCCTATCCGTCAAGGATTGGAATTTCCAGAATATTTTCTGTCGAATTCCTGCATGATCAACGCAATTTTAACCTCAGTCAAGGAAAACTTGTTGGCTCCATTCCACTATTTCCAAAATGTTTGAGGTCTTTGTTCTACAAATTCAGCGCTGAAAATGAGAACACGTTTGCAGCCCAAAAACCAAGAAATCAGATGGAAATTTTTGTGTTAATACTCTTCAAAAAGGAATTGGAATCTTCCTGTAGATCGGACATCTATTAGTTATGGCCAGTTTAAATACATAATGCCAGGAATTTACGCACTGCGTCATATTCTCTAAATCCCAACCTCCATAAATTAAGTTTTCCGGAAATTCTTTTGAATTTCATTTTGCGAGGTTCAACCGTAAATTATAACATTGATTTTTAAACTGTACTCCCAAGATTCCTCTGAGTTCCTGGTGCATTTCCAAGCTGGTTGATGGGGAATTAAAAACACAAAAACTTGAATGGGATTACAAATCAAGAATTATGGTTTTAGAAATATTGTATTCTCATTTTTGTACCTTGAGTAAACACAAGGGACCAGGAAAAATTCATTGTCATAATTGCATCGCAGATAACCCCCATAACATGGGGAAAGATCCCTATGGGACCACAATAAATTAATTACGCAGGTATATGAATGAATGAATGAATGAACACTTTATTTGCCGCTTTTCAGCGTTCACAAGGTACAATCAAGATTTTCACATCCAAACCCCCTCCCCACCCAACCCAAATCCCCTCAAAGACATTTAATCACTTCAAAGCAAGAAACAAAGCACAAATTGATGACAAAAAAAAATAAATACAATAAAATGCAGTTATATACAGAGAACATTTTTGTGGACAAGGCCATTGTAGATTGTCCACCTGCATTGTGTTTGGACGCCTCAAAGTGATGCATTAGACTTTTGGGGTACTATTCCTGGAACCAGTCATTAAAAAGCTCTACAACTCGAAAATCTCTGGCAATAATCACTCATTTTCAACTTTTCCCATGTGTTTTGTCATGGCTTCCAAACATGTAGCTTCATTTTTTTTATTCTCTGCAAGAATTCTAAATGGCAGAATATTTTATTTTTAAATTATCAAACTTATCGCACCGGCGGCGGGAAAAAAAAAAGAAATTCGAGTAAAATTGGCTGATCTTCATTCCTTCTTTCTGTTCGAAACATGGATTTTTTCTGAACTTTGAACATGTCACAAATTAAATTTTATCGGCGTCGTCGGATCTGCCAAAATTCGCGACTATACAGTTATAATATTCCAGAACGATTCACTTTTTTCACCTCACACACATGGATAAGACACCATCACCAGCAACCAGAGTCACTTAAAATAGTCGACAGAAATTTAAAGTGGAATGTAATCATTTCATCAGTAATTCCGAAGTGGGGGCAAGTACTACCGAAGAAAACACATAAATTTTTGCTTTCTTCCCTCGCATGAGAAACTCTAGAAATGCGTTCTCATGTTCGAGTTTGTGAAATCACAAGAATCGCTGGTGAGGACAAGGAAAGTTATTTTTTTTTCTAAATAAATTCAGAATCCTCACGTTGCTTTGCTTTCTAATTGCAGAAGCTATAAAGTACACTCTAAAAATATTCAGAATGAATCTTTTGTAAATTTTGGTCTGCGGCATAAAATAAACTATTTTTGTCGTCGGTGAAACTTTCTTCTGGACCCGCAGCTAGTTTGTGGGCCTACATTTTTTTTATTTAGCTTCCCGGAATGGCTTTCATAAGCTTTCGCTCTGAACAACAGTGAACCTCACGTGGGGAATTTAAAGAATTGTCGAGCTCCACAAGAATTTCTTATTTTTGTAGCGTCCTGACGTGGGAAGCGTTCACAAAGTTTCTGCAAACCGTAAGAGTTTTTTCAAAATCTCGGATGCTTCAAAATCCGGACATTTCGATATGCGGGCAAAACATGACAAATCAATTGTGCCAGCATTGTCTCAAGGCCCAACTTTCTGCGGAAGAGTGTAAGAAAAATGGAACCTTCGGGTATGCGCTGAAAGAAATATGTACAGTACAGTACATATATTTCCCAAATTGTTGTAACTGTCTAACTCTATACTGTGATTAAGATTTTACAGTACAGGTGGTGCCCCACAATTTGACCCTAATCCATTGCTGGACTTGGTTTGAATTTCAAAGAGGTTTAACTCTGAAGCAATGCCAAATGCAATGCTTTCTATATTGTATTTGATGTTTTTGCCCATCTCTGGGGGTCAAATTGGGGGTCCTTGGTCAAATTGAAAGTCAACCTCCAAGCAAATTTGACCATTGAATTGTGGGACAGTTGAGTTGCAGGAGGCCAAATTCCAAGTTACCACATGTACATTTACAAACACATTTATCTCCAGCACATGGTAAAAAGGTGGTATTTATTTTGTTAAATTGACATGGTGGCCAAATCAGTATATCACTCCAATGATTAAAAATACAGCTATCAAGCTTCAGAAATTGATTTGCTTCTTGTCTTCACTGTTTCAAATGAGATGTGTCTTCTGAGCAATCAATGTATGAGTCCAGTGAACCCACTTCAAGTCAAATTTTGAAAGACCAACAAAAAAGTTGAATACAATATTCTGTGCCTTAAATTGCTTCTTAAAGGAGTTGACGGATGCTGAACTTTGAGGCAGGGGTTCATTTGCTCAATTAGTCTTTCACTTCCTCGCAAAAGGAATCATTACTTTTTTACTGCTTTTTGGCTTCCTGTGTCAAGAAAATAATTTCTGAGGCCAAAAGGCCTTCAAAAATTCAAGTTACTGAGGTTTCAGAGGAAAATCCTTAAAGTAAAGAAGTTTTTGATGCATTGTTTCCAAGGGAATCCAGATGAGGACTTGAAAAAAATGCAACTTATATGGTATTTTTGACTTAGTGAGGTTAGGTTCAACTGTACTTCATGGATTGCGACAAGATTTTTGCATCACATGCAACTGTTCAAGACCAGCGCATTTAAGAGTACGGTATATTCATTCCATAGAAAAGTACGCATAAGAATCCTTGAATCACATCAAGATTATATAACCTACGTTTGATGTGCTTTCAATTCTTTGAAAATACATGCCTGTGGTGCCTGAGTAAATATGGCATTCAATATGCAATTACCAGACGCTGAATGTCAAGCACAGTACGTCCCTTTTCACGTCATTGAAGTCAGTATCTACAAGACTTGACAAATAGTCCTTTCACTGGATTAATCACAAATAAAGGAGGCATGCGTAATTTAAAAGAGTGAGATCAAATGTGTGACCTGTACGTGCGTAAAAGGTGCCTTTGTTTTCTGTAGTTTCTTTTCGGGGGACAGTGTCATGAGTGCGTCACAACGAAGAACTCCTTGAAGCGGTGAAAATGAAGAAACGAGAAAAGAATTGAAATTAAACTGAAGTCATAACTGCAGGTGATCGTCGAGTATTCTGCATTGAGGCACCGAAAAAGTTGAAATTCGAGTCTTTCGATCTTTGAAATCCTTCAAGTTGCCTAGTTCTGGCCAGCATGAATGAGTTCATTGACGGAGTTTCAGGAACTAGTGGTGCGGAGATACTTAATCTTAAAAGCTAAAAAGACCTTCTCTGCGGCTGTTAAACCCTGGGATCTTGTTTTAATTTGCGAAGTGGGCCGGGCCCCGAGATACGGACGTAATTTGTGTTGAGACTGTGCCCTTACGTCAGACTGCCGGTATGTCATATCCTGTTTTCTGAAAGACTTCAATTGTATGTATTTAATTGATTCTCCTGTTCATCAAAAATTTGGAATAAACTCGAAAATTTGAATTTACAGTGAGACCGCCACATGAGGACACCCCAACCTGCAGACAATTTGACATGGGGACACTTATTTTTCCTGAAAAAATTGATAAAAAAAAAGGTCCAACATGACACTGACTCAACTTAGGGACATTTTGTGATAAAATTGCTCATACATTTCAGGCCAAATTACAGGAAACAGATATTTCCAACCCTAAAATTCATGTAAGAAAATTTCTTGGGCATTTCTCTCACCAATTTACCATCCATTTAGCTAATTCTAAAAAATTACCTCCAGCATAGAGGGACTTCTAAATTTTATTTTCACTTGAATGTTATTTTTGTAGATGCCAACATTTCAATACCAACATTTCAATGTACAGTACAGAGCTACAGTATTCAATTCACCAAATGTTCTTATTCAGTTGAAAATGTATTCATTAATTAAACTTCAAGTGGCAAATAATTTTTTTCAGGGAATTCTGAAGAATATTTCTTCCACAAAAAACCAATTGAAAATTATATAATGTAAGTTTATGGGAAAACAAGACTTGACTTGAGGACATTTGGACTTGGGGACACTCTTGATGCAACAATTATGTCCGAATCTTGGGGTCTCACTGTAATTGTGTTTATAAATTCAAGAAGCAGCAAATACCAGTGCAGAGGATAACTAGTGCAGAATTCGATGTTTTGGCATCAGATGGAGCTCAAGAAGCAACAAAAAATAATTTCAGCTATTCTATGCACACAGGATGAAAAAAACAACCGTGAATTGAAGAACCACTACATGAGCGTGTTTTGTTAATAAATTTGTGTAATTTTATTTCGAAATTTATTTGTAATTTTTACAAATGTGAATAGCTCAAATTTTTCAAGAGATATCAAGATATAAAATAATATAAATCGCAGTTTTTTTTCGAGAAGTGTTGGGGAAAGCGTCTGTGTCTAGAAACAGACCTTTCTAGTTTGGGGTGTCCGTGAGTCGAATCGTCTTTACGTGCGTGGTGTCCATGTGTCGGGGTCCCAGCAGCACGTAACTGCAGTGTTTCTTTTTAAAAAAGTTAGCAGACACCACTTACTGTGTATTACGCTTTATTTTCGAGTTACAAAGGTCACTCGCCGTAGCTCAAAAGGAGCGACCGTCTTTTTGGGAACAGCCAAAAGCCCCCCGGAAAGCCGTAGCCTTTCGTGTTTCTCCGTGGGAGGGAAATGCCTCGACGGGGAGTGAAGCGAGGAGAAACGGATTGTCCCCGGGAGGCGGAGGATACCGGGGCGGTGTTTTTCGGAGGCGGCGATTAGCCGCCAAAGGCGCCTGTGGACAGTCGCCCCGCGGGGCTGATTGACTTTTTATCCGGCGCCCGGGCTTTTGTCGGGACCCGGCGCTGATTTATTTCCGACTTGTCTCGCGGAAACCCGGGCCTCGACCGCGACGAATCCCCTCTACCCCGGGGTGCTCAAACTTGCTCCGCTTCCCGAACCCGAGGGGGGTGCGATCATCCTTGTCGGTGTTGAGCCATTTGTGTGGGTCCCCTCCCAAGCCACGAACCCAAGGAAGGAAGGAAGAACAAGTGGCACCGCCCTAGCTGTGCTCCAGGTCAGGGAATGTGTGATCATGTCATGGTTTACGTGAAAAGCTTCTCAAACCAAGAGGAAAATAATAAGGGCTGAACATCACAGGTGGGTAAACATTTTTTGAAGAGTTTCAGAAAATTGAGATTTGTACTACAGTATACGTGATTCTAAGAAGAAATTTTGGACCAAGATTGATATTAAAATGAAGTTCACAGGAAAAAATGAAAATTATTTGAATTCAGGTTCAATGCTTGTCAAAATTCTAATTTGGTGTTTTCTTTCTTTGAAATACAGGCAAACCTCTATAACTCAAACCTCCCTAAGTCAAAAACACCCCTAACTCAATTTTTTTTTCAGGTACCCATCTGAATCCCTTGAGAAGCAATACCTAAAAACTTCCCTAAGTTGAATGCGTTTACCCTCAAACCTCCATAAGTCAAATTTTCTGTGGCCTGTTGGCCATTATTTTCTTGACACCTGCACCAACTAAAAACGTTAACCGAATTCAGGAACGTTAACAGGGGGGATTTTCCTTTTGAGATCCGGAACGTTAACTGAAAAAACGTTAACCGGACGGGACGTTAACCGGGGGTTGACTGTATATCACTCCAATGATTAAAAATACAGCTATCAAGCTTCAGAAATTGATTTGCTTCTTGTCTTCACTGTTTGAAATGAGATGTGTCTTCTGAGCAATCAATGTATGAGTCCAGTGGAACCACTTCAAGTCAAATTTTGAAAGACCAACAAAAAAGTTGAATACAATATTCTGTGCCTTAAATTGCTTCTTAAAGGAGTTGAAGGATGCTGAACTTTGAGGCAGGGGTTCATTTGCTCAATTAGTCTTTCACTTCCTCACAAAAGGAATCATTACTTTTTTACTGCTTTTTGGCTTCCTGTGTCAAGAAAATAATTTCTGAGGCCAAAAGGCCTCCAAAAATTCAAGTTACTGAGGTTTCAGAGGAAAATCCTTAAAGTAAAGAGGTTTTTGATGCATTGTTTCCAAGGGAATCCAGATGAGGACTTGAAAAAAATGCAACTTATATGGTATTTTTGACTTAGTTATGGTATTTTTGACTTATATGGTATTTCTGAAGTTAGGTTCAACTGTACTTCATGGATTGCGACAAGATTTTTGCATCACATGCAGCTGTTCAAGACCAGCGCATTTAAGAGTACGGTATATTTATTCCATAGAAAATTACGCAGAAGAATCCTTGAATAACATCAAGATTATATAACCTTTGTTTGATGTGCTTTCAATTCTTTGAAAATACATGTCTGTGGTGCCTGAGTAAATATGGCATTCAACATGCAATTACCAGACGCTGAATGTCAAGCACAGTGCGTCCCTTTTCACGTCATTGAAGTCAGTATCTACAAGACTTGACAAATAGTCCTGTCACTGGATTAATCACAAATAAAGGAGGCATACGTAATTTAAAAGAGTGAGATCAAATGTGTGACCAGCTGTACGTGCGTAAAAGGTGCCTTTGTATTCTGTCATAGTTTCTTTTCGGGGGACAGTGTCATGAGTGCGTCACAGCGAATAACTCCTTGAAGCGGTAAAAATGAAGAAACGAGAAAAGAATCGAAAATTAAACTGAAGTCATAAATGCAGATGATCGTCGAGTATTCTGCATTGAGGCACCGAAAAAGTTGAAATTCGAGTCTTTCGGTCTTTGAAATCCTTCAAGTTGCCTAGTTCTGACCAGCATGAATGAGTTCATTGACGGAGTTTCAGGAAATAGTGGTGCGGAGACACGGTATTTAATTTTAAAAGCTAATAAGACCTTCTCTGCGGCTCTCAAACTCTGGGATATCTTCTTTTTATTCGGGAAGTGGGTCGGGCCCGAGATACGGACGTAATTTGTGCTGGGACCATGTCCTTACTTCAGCCTGTCTGCATGTCATATCCTGTTTTCCAAAAGACTTCAATTTACGTATTTGATTGATTCTCCTATTCATCAAAAATTTGGAATAAACTCAAACATTTGAATATACAGTGAGACCCCCACGTGTGGATGCCTCAACCTGCGGACAATTTGACTTAGGGTCACTTATTTTCCCAGAAAAAATCAATGAATAAGGCCCAACATGAGGACACTGACTCAACATGGGGACATTTTGTTATAAAATTGCAAATAAATTTCAGGCCAAATTACAAGAACCAGGTATTTCATACCCTAAAATTGATGTAAGAGAAGTTCTTGGGGTATTTCTCTCACCAAATTACCATCCATTTAGCTAATTTAAAAAACTTACCTCCAGCATAGAGGGACTTCTAAATTTTTTTCAACTTACATGTGATTTGTGTAGATGCCAACATTTCAATGTACAGTACAGAGATACTCTATTCAATTCTCCAAATGTTCTCATTCAGTTGAAAATGTATTCATTGATTAAAATTCAAGTGGCAAATAATTTTTTTCAGGGAATTCTGAAGAATATTTCTCCCACAAAACACCAATTGAAAATTATTTGATGTAAGTCTATGGAAAAACAATACTTGACATTCAGACAATTTGACTTGTTTGCATCTTGGGGTCTAACTGTAATTGTGTTTCTAAATTCAAGAAGCAGCAAATACCAGTGCAGAGGATACCTAGTGCAGAATCTGATGTTTTGGCATCAGATGGAGCTCAAGAAGCAATGAAAAATGAGTTCAGCTATTCTATGAACACAGGATGAAAAAAAAAAAACCACCATGAATTGAAGAACCACTACTTGAGCGTCTTTTGATAATAAATTTGAGTAATTTTATTTCGAAATTTATTTCTAATTTTTACAAATGAGAATGGCTCAAATTGTTTAATATTTAAAAGAATGGAAATCGCAGTTTTTTTTTCGACAAGTGTTGGGGAAAGTGTCTGTGTCTAGAAACAAACCTTTCTAGTTTTGGGTGTCCGTGAGTCGAATCGTCTTCACGTGCGTGGTGTCCATGTGTCGGGGTCCCAGCAGCACGTAACTGCAGTGTTTCTTTTTTTATTTTTTCAATCGTCTGTGGTGAATGACACATAATGCGAAATAAAAGCTCAATGTTTCCAGTGAGCGGCATCGAGTTTTCCTCGCTGGCAGAAAAACCCTTGTCGGTTTTCGGGGGGCCTTTCGGCATGCCTTTCGTGTTTCTCCGTGGGAGGGAAATGCCTCGACGGGGAGTGAAGCGAGGAGAAACGGATTGTCCCCGGGAGGCGGAGGATACCGGGGCGGTGTTTTTCGGAGGCGGCGATTAGCCGCCAAAGGCGCCTGTGGACAGTCGCCCCGCGGGGCTGATTGACTTTTTATCCGGCGCCCGGGCTTTTGTCGGGACCCGGCGCTGATTTATTTCCGACTTGTCTCGCGGAAACCCGGGCCTCGACCGCGACGAATCCCCTCTACCCCGGGGTGCTCAAACTTGCTCCGCTTCCCGAACCCGAGGGGGGTGCGATCATCCTTGTCGGTCAACTCGGTAAACACACCCAGGGGAGGGTTCGGTGCTTGGGTTCCTTCCTTCCTTCTTGTTCACCGTGGCGGGATCGACACGAGGTCCAGTCCCTTACACACTAGTACAGTACCAAATGCACTTTTCTTTCTCAAACCAAGAGGAAAATAATAAGGGCTGAACATCACAGGTGGGTAAACATTTTTTGAAGAGTTTCAGAAAATTGAGATTTGTACTACAGTATACGTGATTCTAAGAGGAAATTTTGGACCAAGATTGATATTAAAATGAAGTTCACAGGAAAAAATGAAAATTATTTGAATTCAGGTTCAATGCTTGTCTAAATTCTAATTTGGTGTTTTCTTTCTTTGAAATACAGGCAAACCTCTATAACTCAAACCTCCCTAAGTCAAAAACACCCCTATAACTCAAATTTTTTCAGGTACCCATCTGAATCCCTTGAGAAGCAATACCTAAAAACTTCCCTAAGTTGAATGCGTTTACCCTCAAACCTCCATAAGTCAAATTTTCTGTGGCCTGTTGGCCATTATTTTCTTGACCCAAGAAAGAGAAAAATAATAATAAGAACATAAATTAAGGTGCTTTAAAAGAGTTGAATTTTGCAAATGAACCCCTGCCTCCAAGTACAACATCCTGTGAACTTATTTAAAAAGCCATTTAAGCACCAGAATATCCCCATTTACAATTTTGTGCAGTTTTTTCCAAGTTTTCCAGAAAAAGGGGCTTTTTACAGCAGCTGAAACCTTTATAATTTGAAACATCCCTAACTCAAAAGCTCCCTAAGTTGATTTTTTTTGCTGGTCCCTTGAAATTTGACTTAGCAAGGTTTGACTGTATTTCAGTTTTAGTCACTAACGATGCAGTGTCTATCTAACACAGAGGTAAAGTTACATTATATTAGGATTTTTGCCTGACAATCCTTCCTGCACATCTTTGGTGATAGTGTGTGGTATTACTTGAGAATACAATATTTACTCAAGTACAATGCAGGATCACATAGTACTTCAACACCTTTTTTTCTCAAATTTCATCGGAATAAAGGTGGTGTGTGTCACAGGTGGGTGTACATTCTTCAACACGTTTTAGAAATTTAAGTATATGCAGCATACTTTATTCCATGGGCAAATTTTGAACCAAGTTTGAAAGAAAAAATAAACCCAAATGTTTCTTCAATTTGGCTTGCCAGAGATTCCCCTGAAGCATTGCTTGACAAACCAATCCTGACCCTTGGTATATCAGCAAAGCTCAACAATCTATGAATTTAGTCAACTTTTTCAGTCAGCCAGGAAAGGCATGTTCTTCACAGTCCAGTTCCCTTTTCTAAACTTGACCTATGGTTTATGTGATGTCTTAATTTGGGGTGTGCGCTCTTTCCAGTATAATTAAGACATTCTGTTATTTCAACGGTATTTACAGTAATTTTTTCAAACTCCAAGAAGGAAAAAGACTGCATTGTACTCAAGAATATAGTTTGGCAGGGCTCACTTCAAAGCAGTGAAGTCTTGGCCGCAACTCTACTGACTGCATGTGCTGAATTGCGTAACTACTAAAATTATCTTACTGTGGTTTGCCTAGCCATAAAAATGTTTTTTTGTTTTCTGAATAAATTACAGAAATGCTAGAGCAGTTGGACCTTTCCAATTCTAACCTCTTTAAATTGAACTTGAACACCTTCCGATTTTCAATTTTTGGTTAATCTGATTCCAAATTCCTTCATGAACAGCGTTGTCATTGAGATATCCCGAATTTAAAAAAAATAATAATAATAATAATTAACCGTAAAACCTCCGCAACTTGAGTCTCATGAGGAATTTCGGATTTACTTCACGAGACTAGAACAGAGGAGCAGAGCCATGGAAGGCAAAAAATGTGCTCCTTGATACATGTAACATGGAAGTGAGCAAGTAATAATTGGTCAACTGTACCCTTTCTGTACGCCAGCAACTTTCAGACTCATTTATTGAGCCTTCTGAGGAGCAGGCGATTGCCAATTTCTCCTTCATGAAATTGTTGCGATGTTTTTCAGAAAAAATACCAGTTTCAGTAACTGGAAAAAAGTCATGGATAAATTTTCTGGGGTCTCACCGTGTTCAACTTGGGAAGGTTCTACTGGGAGAGCATAAAAATTGTTATTACATTTTCTTTGTTTTACATTCTAAGCTTCCTGGACCATGGCTTTTCAAACTTCACTAGTCTGCAATGCACTACTTTGGGGACATGGCAGGGTTTTAATGGTGAACCTCTCTAAGTTGAATTTCTAGGGACCAGGAAAAAAATTTGACTTAGGGAGGTTTTGATTTTTTGAGGAAAGGAAACAAATAATTTTGCTGCAAGGAAGATGGGAATGTAGGTGAGGACATTCCAGGCCTAAACTTGCTTCTTGATGAGTTTACAGCTTATGCTGAACTTGGGGGCAGGGGTTCATTCGTTCAATTAGTCCTTCACTTGATTTCAAAATGCATAAAATAATTTGTTTTGTAGGTTTTCTCAATCATATTTCAAGGAAATAATGAGCAATAGGCCTCAGAAAATTTGACTTACAGAGGTTTGAGAGAAAACTACATTGAGTTAGCAAGGTTTTCAATACATTGTTTCTTTATGGGAATCCAGACAGGGATTTGAAAACAATTTGAGTTAGGGAGGTATTTGACTTAGGGAGGTTCAACTTAGCAAGGTTCACTGTACCAACAGCAACATACAAGCACTGTCAGAACCTCTTGCTGCATATCGCAGGCAAAAATATCCTTTTTCATTATCCAGGTACTGTATGTCATTTGGGATGAGACATGTATCATATCATTCATAAAAGACAATGTTGCATACCATGATTCCATCTACTACCTGGGCACCAGCTGCAGCACCAGGGTTGCGCATTTCCACCGCACGCAAAGCAGCATCTTCTGGAAATCACCTGGAACAAGTCAGTAAAAAAAAAAGTTTGCTCGCCCCAGCGAACCCACTTGTGCTCTGGAATCAGCCCCAGTTCTTCAATGAAGCTCCCAAGATCCATCCCAAGCGTAGCTCTCTCTCTCTCTCTCTCTTTTTTATTTTTTCCCCCTTTTTATTTTGTTTTTTTTTCTCTCCTCTCGGAGAGTCTTTTGTATACGATTTTCCCCACTCCCCTTGTATCTCTTTGCTCACTCATGCTTGAAACGGCAAGTTTCTGTTCCCTACACGAATTATCTCCCCACGGTTTTTTTGTTGCGATTGACAATGCATCCGAGAATTCCTGCGTAGAATGCTTTCAAAAGGCTGCCTTGAAGAATCGTTTTGTTTTCCCAACCGACAGAATTTTCGTGTCGACCCGGTGTGGTGGAGGAAACGCAGAAATTCGAGAGGAAAAAAAAAACGAGGGATGAAGAGGCGGATCTGGAAAATAATTCCGGTATTTGAATGTACTGTACACTACAGCAGTGATGTTTCGGTATAAAGCTGCCTTTTTTTTCAAGTGTTGACATTTTTATTTTATTTTTATTTATACAGTGTACAGCAGGCCCTCCTGTAAAGAAGTTGATCATTTCCTGGGCGAGTTTCCTTGTGTGAAACTGTCTTGATGTGGAGCAAAATTTCTCCGGAGGTAAAATTCTAAAAAAAAAAAAAAGATCTCATTCCCAGACAAAAGATCTTGATATAAAAGAATTCTCCAAGAAAAAATAATAAAACGTTTGAGAAATGTTCATTTTCTACACAAATAGTTCTACACAGCGGCTTTTTCAGTTTTCTTGGCCATGATACCATATTTACTTTTCAATGTCAGGGAATGAATGGGTGTATGCATACATGTCAGATGACCAGTTGTATTTTGTGGATTGTATTTTCTTTTATTGTTGCCATCAATTTGTGCTCTGTTTCCTGCACTGAAGTGATTAAATGCCATTGAGTGGATTTGGGTTGGGTGGGAAAGGGGTTTGGTTGTGGAAATCTTGATTGAACCTTGTGAAAGCTGAAAAGTGGCAAATAAAGTGTTCTGTTCATTCATTCATTCATATTTACTTGAACACCATATGCCCATGACTAATACAGTGCTTGTATTGTGTTTTTTTTTCAAAATTTGCACAAAATCCTACACTGCTGGTATAAGATTCAAACGGCATTTTTTGTTGGCTAAAACTCAAAATTTATTCATGGAATAAAAGTTTTTTTACGAATCAACCTTGTAATGAAGACAAATAACATAAGTAATTGAATCAGTATTAGTGTCAAGCAGTACTTTTCTATTCATGTTTGCCTGAGGAGAACTTATGACTAAACAAATATGATGGTTTCATAATTTTCTCTGGTTCAAAACTGCATACCACAATCAACCCACTTTTCAGTCTGGATTTTCCAGAAAAAATATGTATGTGGGTAAATGCTGTAATTTCAATTGCGACTATATTCTGAAACAATAATGTGCTGCTATTTCTCTATAAGCTTGGTTCCTGGTTCTCTTTTCTTGATGATCTCTCTTAATGATTTTTTTCGACGCTAGCCTTACAGGTGCAGTCTTAACAATACAAAAATATAGATGCATAAGAGTATCAAATTTGACTGTAAAAAGTCTTAGAAAAGGCTTGAAAATGCAAGAACAGACAATGCATACACAGACAACATACATATCGCACTTCATGAAAAGCAGTGGAGGAAATTCTTTGAATTTGCCAAAACTTGAAAAGGGCTTCCAGAATTCTGGAGAATTTACAGCAATTCATCCGCTGCACATTTCAGGCATCTGCTGACAATTTTTGATAGCCAGAACTGCAATTTTCAATCAGACATAGTTTCTCCTCAGTTTTTATGCATGTGATTTTTTTTCAAAACTGCAAAAATCCACAAAGGCCTTCAAATGATGCCTGTTATAGGGAATAATCAACCAAACATACAGAATTGAACCATAGCACAGTGGAAGAAAAGGTGGGAAAGAATAAGGCATGGCAATCAGCAGGTTTGCAGCCTGGAATATGAGATTAAGCGGGTACCTTAATTACATATCCCTAGTTTTGTCTGGTTTAATCACAGTCCACAATAAATCACAATCAAACACTATAAAAAAATAATGCATCACAATAAATGAAATAATGCAACACACATTCAATGAAATAATGCAACACACATTCAATGAAATAATGCAACACACATTCAATGAAATAATGCAACACACATTCAATGAAGACAATAAATTTATGCACACAAATTTAGGGTGCAATGATGCAAAGCAACACTTCAATCAGAAGAATTGGGGTTGCAATGTTTTGAGGGAAGTTTACTGTAAGAGCTAATTTCAAGGACTGATTATTGGGAGTGGAAGAGTGCTGGGGTTAACCTGACCAAATCACTGGACTTTTTCCCTTGCATGTGATTGGCTGGATAAATGTGCATCAAAGAAGTTGTGCATCCAGGGAATGGATGCCTGAAGAAAAACGGACCAGAATTCAGGTCCTGGGACCTGATGTCCCTGGGCCCTAGTTCTGGTTCCCCAACAACGCCCGACGGCGTGGAGGGCATTAATTATTTTCGGACATGTCCTAGGGTTGTAAAGCCAGAAAGCTGTTCATCAGAGGTGCAGAATAATCTAAGCAGACTTTTCCGCAATACTGCTCACTCAAGCTGAATTATTCACGCTTTAAAACTGAACTGTGAGTCGATTTTTCATGGACCCCCCTGTGGAATTTCGCGCGCAGAAACTGGGCAGTGCATGCCTTTCAGGTACTGCAGGGGAACATTATTCAGCATTGCAGGTAAGCTGTCCACAACTTTTATTGCCTGGGAAAATTCACGGAGTCCTCTTGTTTATTTGAAGAAGGGAACCGAAAAAGCAAGTAAGACTGAAGACTCTTCAATAAAGCAAATATTTTTTTTTGCATTTTCCTGAATTGCGAAACTCAGCGAATATTAACGGTAACACTGTTGGATTTTCAGCTGGCATCAACCATTCCGCAACAGAGCCAGTTTTGAGAAAACAAATCGTGCCAAACAACAAATCATAAAAAAACATAAACTGATCAGCATAATTCAAGGAAAGGAAAAATTATTTTTTCTCTCCTTCTGAGTGCAAAAAAAGTTTGTGTAACAAATTTCTCTTTGGGGATTTGTTTCTAAATCTCTACTAGGGAATTACGGGAATGATTCAGAAAACAATAGGGCTTACTCCTCTAGGAAAATCTTGGCCTTTTGCTGTACAGTAGTTGAAAAGATCGCTTTTTTCAGACCTTTCGTCAAATTAGAATGTGCCTAGCGGCAATGAGAAAAAAGTTATAGTAGAAGTGGCTTCCACAAGATGGAAAAGAATCTCGCACCGCCTGAAGGTCTAAGAATCCTATGGATCATGTAAGGCTACTGATTTTACAATTCTCGCGCAATAAAATGCACTACTCCCCGTTAAAATCATGAAATCAGTCTGGTGAAGTGAAAGTGTGCTCAGTTTTGGATTCTTACTCTTGTGTCCCACTGGATACTTGTTATTGGGTGCAAAATGGTAAATTGGCATGCTTATTCATTGTGTTCCACTGATATACTAAATCCAGTCTTCCTTTTGCTGGGGCCCTTATGCCCAAAGAATTATCCCACAAATCTGCCATCTTCAATACCATTTTCAATCAGTTCAGCCAAAATTTTTCTCAACCCTTGGGTGGCAGTGCCAGGATTTATCTGCGAAATGTTGTGCCTCGCAAAAAAGCAAGACAACAAGAATGATTAGAAGATGCCAAAGTCCAGAAAACCCAAACTTTTTTTTTAGCATTCCTGCCATAGGATTAACAATGACGGATTGTGAGGACAATGCCTTTCCTTTTTCCCTGTCCCAGATTTTTCCAGACTTTGGCTACTCTCAGCCAAATCTGCAATTTGGTGACCTTTGGTCAAGCCAAAATGCACAATTATGCGAAATTATTGTGGCGCTGCTGCGGGGTGAAATTTGGCTTGATGCCATCCAATGGTTAAAAACCTACAAACATTATTGCTCCTTCTAAAGATGAGCTAGTTCAGGATAAATTGACATACAATTGATGAAAAGTACCATGTGCAAAGTTGGACTGAATACAGTACTGTATTGAGCTTCAATTGCCTGAATATTAAGGACGCAGACCAAAATTATATGCTTTGTGCAGTACTCATAAAAGGACTACTGACTACTGGCAATCAAACTTAATCGGAACGTGATGCACATAGCAGTTTTTTTGGTCAGGTCAGGTCAAGTGGGTTGCAGAAAGTGCAGGGAACATGTGATGGATCCGTAAAGAAATCCTGTTCCTGAAGGAAGAAAAATACCCCCCAAAAGCTTCTTTCATCAATTATGTTCAAAAGCTTGATAATGCCCAGCAATTTTGCTGCCAAAAACATGTGCGGTAAACAATTCACCTGCAAGCGCTTGATTTGCAAATTTTGTCATCGGGAAAAACGATATAGCCATTTTTATCAAGAAGATTTCTGTGCAAATAAAGATATTCCTGGAATATAACTACGACGATTTATCTTTAATAAAATCAAGTCATTGATAATAAGATAAATTTTATTTTTAGTTTCCGATAGCAGGTGCATGTGAGAATACTGTACTCACTTACCTGAGTACCAGATGCTTTTGCATCAGTTGGGCACATCCTTCTGATAATATGACATTAAATTTTGAAGGAGCCTGTATCCAACATGTGGCGTCAAAGATCACTTGTTGCAAATGTTGACTTCTTAATATTGACGTTTTTAAAAGTTGAACTAGGGTTTATTTGCACCTACTTGCATGACTTCGCTTTTGTTGCCTTGTAATGATTTTTTTTATTATGCAGTCCAAGGATAATGTGCGCGAGAATTTTGGAAAAATTGCAGGAAACGTTACTCAAGGATGAAGTTAACCTGTTTTCTTCTTGGTCAACATTTTCAAGCAAAAAACGTGTGATGCAAGGTGGGATACTCAAGTACAGTGAGACCCCAAGATGTGGACATAATTGGTGCATCAAGATTGTCCCCAAGTCAAAATGTCCCTAAGTCAAGTCTCATTTTCCCTTAGACTCACATCATATAATTTTAATTGGTGTTTTATGTACAAAATACTCATCATAATTCCATGAAAATAAAGATTGTCTCGCAATTTAAACTGATTTCAATCAATATATTTCAACACAATATGGGCATTTGGGGAATTCAATACTGATATCTCTGTACAGTACATAGAAATGTTGGCATTCTCTGTAAAAATAATATTCAAGTGAAAAAGAGAGAATGAAGTCCCTCTCTGCTGGAGGTAATTTTTTAAATTTGCTAAATGGATGGTAAACTGGTGAGAAATGCCCAAGAACTTTTTTTACATCAATTTTAGGGTTGGGAATATCTGTTTCTTGTAATTTGGCCTGAAATGTGTTCACAATTTTATAACAAAATGTCCCTATGTTGAGTCAATTTCCTCATGTTGGGCCATTTTTATCAATTTTTTATGATAAAATAAGTGTCCCTATGTCAAATTGTCTGCAGGGCAAGGTGTCTGCATGTGGGAGTCTCACTGTATACTGTATATGGTGTCCAGTGATTTTGAATAAAGCAGGCAAAATCAGGGGGATAATCGGGTCAACTTTGAAAGCAACTCTTCTCTCGTGACCGGATCGTGCACTGTACCCACGTGTGTTGCAGTTGGAAATACGGGGTGGCACCGAAGGGTTAACACCGAGTGCTGCTGCTGCCTGCGACGCCTCGAAGAAGGCGCCGCCGACGACGAGGGAGGGTGCTTCCCTTCGTCGCCTGCCGGGAGCTTTTTTTTCCCTTCTTCTTCTTCTCTGTGTCTCTCTCTCGCTTGTGGCTGAGGGTGAGGCGGAAGGCGGGGCCTAGTCGCTCACTCGCTCCGCCCCTTTCCGCCGGGACGGGCGGGCGTGGTCCCCGGTCCCAGTTGTCGTCGGGGAAGCAGGAGGGCCGGCTTGGGCGGGCGGCGGGTCAGTGCGCCAGAGTCCGGCGGGGATGGTGCTGTGCCCGAACGACGCGAGGCGCGTGTTCTGCGCCGGCTGCGAAAAGCCCATTTTGGACCGGTTCATTTTCAGCGTGTTGGACCGAGCTTGGCACTCGGCCTGTGTGCGGTGTTGCGACTGCGGCGTCGCCCTCTCCGACCGCTGCTTCAGTCGCGGCGGTCAGCTCTTTTGCCGCGACGACTTCTTCCGGTGAGTGGATTTGGCGGTGGTTTTTCCTTCTGCTGCAGCGCAGTGCTGCCCACCTACTTCCGGTTCACGCTGCAGTCTATTTGC